>VMDR010011904.1:0-27574 GCA_007922815.1 Macrotus californicus
GTCCACACAATCAAGGAATGATAGGACCTGGCTCTAGAAGTTGTCTTTCTACCTAATGAAAACTTGCTCAACATTATTAAATGAATACGTAAGAGCCTTCAGCTGAGCCAGATGTGGTCCTTGGCATCCAGCCATTCTCAAGTCCTTTCTTCACTGTGTATCACCATGACATGATGGCCCCTGCCAACTTCAAGCATTCCTGGTTCACTTCAAGGGCTATGTGGGAACAATCTTCTTGTCTCTGACACTGAAGGATCCATCCAGCCCTAGTCCTCTCCTACCACACTTAAGCAGAAGCATGCCTTTGGATTAGACATCTATTTCTTTAGACTGAGGAAGCTGTAACACATCTCATTTGATTAAAGTGGTGATTCGTTAGTACAACAGCATAATTACAGAAACAGCTAACAGTGAGCCCTTATGAATCCCAGTCATGTGTATTTGCATGGATTGTCTCCTTCTGTCCTCACCATAACCATGTGAGGTAGGTAGTCCTACCATCCTCATTTTAAGTTGGAAACTGGCGTGCAGATAAATTACATCATGGGCTCTAGAATACACAACTATTAAGAGACAGAACTGCAAGCTCTCCCCAGGCAACGCATTTCCAGATCTTGGGGTCTCCATGTTACTCTCAGTCAATTAGCTAAAACCCTGTAAGTGCACTGGGCCCGTAACAGTCACTCAAAATAGGCATCATGAGCCCATCCTCTTTGAACTAGGATTGTTGTCATTCAGTTCAATTGTGAGACCCCCCCCTACACTGGTGCTGGGTCAGGGCAGGGGTGTTTGAACCACCTCCACTCTACCGCGGCCCACCACCCCAAAAGACTGAGTTCAATCTCGGAGGGAAGAGCTTTGCCCTGACAGGGACGTGAGAAGGCTAAATAAGGGTTTAGCCTCCATCTGCGAGTTTTCTGATCATCCAGCTCCTGTCAGGATCTTGCTGGAATATCTTCCCAACTGTCCAGTTGTCTACAAATTTTTATTTTTCTGCCTCTGTAAAGATTTGCCTCTCCCAGAAGGAGGCTCAGAAAGAGTCTTCTCACTTGCTTCCGACTAGCCAGCAACTATCTACAGAAAAATATATCACTTGAAAATGCATTTCAAGTGATGCTTTATACTTTGATTAAACAGCTTAAAAAACAAATAAAGTAAGATGGAAAGAAGACTCCAAGCTTCGCAATATTTGCCAGTGCTTCGAGAAGAAAGTTACCAGGAGGAAGTGTTTTATATTTCAGTGACAATCAGAAATTTCTAACATGTCTCGTCTACTAGGTAACTGGCAAATAATTTTTTGTCTCATTTCATTTCATGAGATTGTTAATATTTGATCAATTGAAAGGCCTGAACAAGAAGATATGATCGGTGGGTGTTTGTCTTTATCCTGAAGACTTTGTCTAAATATCAGTACACTAAAATCTAAGAGTTTCCGCTTCTTCATGAAATGGGAGTTACAGCACATTTGCATTTTCACAGGGTGATTGTATGGAATGATTCATTTGCATAAAAGTTGTGAAAATGTAAACAGTGTCACCAGTGTTTAAATAAATAAATAAAGTAAATAAAAAGTTTCTCTTTCCCTTAGTTTTTGAAAGAATAGGCTGCATGGTCATTTTAATGTAATTAAAGATTTATTATCATATTCCCATTGCCTTAGACATTTTACTAAGTGGGCACTCACCACATTTGCTGAGCAGATCTTAGCAGTTTTGTTTGTATGGCATGCTGTGACTTTTCCAATGCAGACGAGAAATCTAAGACTATTCTAACCAAAATTTCTCTTAAAGCATATGTTTAATTCGGGTTAAATTGGGTATGAAAGCAAATATAAGATGTGGTTTTTCATACCCAGAATTCTTTCTGCAGTTACATAAAACCATGGCCGTATCATTAGGCCACCAATGAGAAGTATGCAAATGGCACATTCTGAAATGGAAGTATTCAGCTCTCAGTCCTAACAATGATAGAATTGCTGGCACCCTTTTGACTTCATGAATCCAAAGAAATGGCTCTTTTGTGATCAAGGTAATTTATCCACATTAAAGGTACATTGAAGGTATTTCATTGATGTAATGCTTAATGCTATTCAGAAAATGTTGATGTGGCTGTTTTATTAGAATATGGAACATGATCATCCTTTTGTCATCTAAGTCTGATACTATATTCTAAATCATGTTGGTGTAAATATAACAAAAGTAAAATTGACTTAACTTTCTCTTTCTTTTTAATATATTTTATTGACTGTGCTATTACAGTCATCCCAATTTTTCCCCTTTGCCTCCCTCCACCTAGTACCCCCCATTTCCTCCAGCAATGTCCCCCTTAGTTCACGTCCATGGGTCATGCATACAAGTTCTTCAGTACTCCATTTCTTAATACTATTCTTACCATCCCTCTGTCCATTCTGTACCTACCAATTTGTACTTCTCAATCTGTGCACGTTTCCCCCCATTCTTCCCCTTCCCCCACCCAGTTGATAACCTCCAAATAATCAGCATATCTATGATTCTGTTCCTGTTCTGCTTATTTAGTTTGTTTTTTAGATTCAGTTGTTGATAGTTGTGAATTTATTGCCATTTTAATGTTCATAGTTTTGATCTTCTTTTTCCTATATAAGTCCCTTTAACATTTCATATAATAATGACTTGATGATGATGGACTTCTTTAGCTTTACCTTGTCTGGGAAGCACTTTATCTTCCCTTCAATTCTAAATGATAGCTTTGCTGGAGAGAGTAATCTAGGTTGTAGGTCCTTGCTTTTCACTTTGATTACTTCTTGCCAGTCCTTTCTGGCCTGAAAAGCTTCTTTTGAGAAATCAGCTGAGAGTCTTATGGCCACTCCTTTGTAGGTAACTCTCTCTTTTCCTCTTGCTGCTTTTAAGATTCTCTCTTTAACTTTAATGTTTGACATTTTAATTATGATGTATCTTGGTGTGGTCCTCTTTGGATCCATCTTGTTTGGGACTCTCTGTGTTTCCTAGACTTGGATATCTATTTCCTTGACCAAATTGTGTAAGTTTTCTTTCATTATTTGTTCAAGTAAGTTTTCAATTTCTTACTCCTCTTCTCCTTCCAGCACCCCTATGATTCGAATGCTGGTATTTTTGAGGTTGTCCCAGCGGCTCATTAACCTATCCTTGCTTTTTGGACTCTTTTTTTCTTCTTGCTGTTCTGATTGAATGTTTTTTTCTTCCTTATGTTCCAAATCATTGATTTGATTCTTGGCTTCATCTGCTTCATTGTTGGTTCCCTGTAAATTTTTCTTTATTTCACTTGGTATAGTCCTCATTTCTGCCTGGGTTTTGTGATGCTGCTGAAGTACCCAATGAGTTCTTTGAGTATCTTAATAACTAGCGTTTTGAACTCTGCATCTACCAGTTTGCTTATCTCCATTTTGTTCAGTTCTTTTTCTGGAGTTTTGATCTGTTCTTTCATTTGGGCCATATTTCTTTGTCTCCTCATTTTCACAGCCTCCCTGTGTTTGTTGTTATAGATTAGAAAGAGCTGCTTTGACTCCCTGTCTTAGTAGCTGCCTATTGTAGAAAAGCACACTGGTAAATTGGATGGGGCAGAGCCTTAGGTCATTGCTAGGGCTGGGCAACCCATGTGAGCCAGGTTGATGGAGTCTCAGATATGGTGTCACCACTCTGTGGCTCTGTGAGGGGATGGTGCTCAGAAAAGGGACAATGCTGCTGCCTAGCCTCTGGAGTTTTGTTCAGGAGGAAGCTGTCCCCCATCACTCACCCTAATTTCAGTCACTTCAGTTTCTCCCCCATGCCACTAGTGCCTTTCCAGCTGCTGCCCCAGTGCTGGAGCCCAGAGGGGATGAGTCTGCTTTAAGTCCTAAATGAGGGATGAGGCCCTTTAAGAAGAGTTGCCTGAAAATCCTGCAGTTTATTCTGCTGTCCCAACCCCCACTGATTTTCATAGCCAGAAGTTATGGGGACTTAACTTCCTGGCACTGGAACCCTGGGCTGTGTGGTCTGGTGTGTGGCTGGGCCTCCTTGTTCCTGAGGTATCCCTCCCAATTTTTATCCACTACCTGTGGTTGTGGGACTTCCCATTCTGCCTCTCTACCGATTCTGCATCTCTGTCCCTCCTTCCGGTCTGGATGAATGTGACTTCTTTAATTCTTTAATTTTCAGGCTTCCGTACAGCTTGATTTTCTGAGGATTCTGGATGATAGTTGTTTAGTAGTTTAGTTGTAATTTTTGCTGTGGCTGTGTGAGGAGGTGAGTCATGTTACCCACACCTCCATTTTGACCAGAAGTCCCCTTATGTAACTCACAAAAAAAATTAAAAAGCTAATCTCAAGCAGAATAAACACTTTTGCAATAAAGAGCTTATCTTTCCAAATAAGTGGGAAAAAAATTAAAGCTGTACATTTTTTTCCTAATTATTGTTTATTTTCCCATTCATCTCCCCTTATAAAAAAGCTCAGGAGTGGTGCTAAAACCAGCTGGAGTTCCACATGCAGAGCACTATAAATAGCCCATTTTCAATCCTTATTTAAAATGCAAATAATATCTCTACAAATATGATTTCAAATAAGCATTGCTTATAAATTTTGTTTTCATTTTATAGAAAAAAAAACTTTCCTTTTGTGGAGAGGGAGTTATTTGTATTGTACAAGTTCAAACATTCCCCAGTCATTTTGGAAACAGATTAAAATCTAATCTCCATAAAGGAAAAATTGGTGACCTGATTCACACATTCCGCCTGTCTTATTTGGCTCACAGACTGTTGTCAGTTTTTCTGTTTTTGAATTCTGCCGCCAGAATCTTCTGAGCTACAGACAAAGTATAAAATTTCCAATGAATGTGTTGTTTACTTTTGGAGTGTGTTGGAACCTGTTTTCTGGAACTCTCTGTTAATTGGCTCAGATGCTTATTTGACTCAATAATAGAAAACCAAACAATTGGCACGTTAATATTTTTCAAAATAGCTGATATTAGAATTCTGATCTAGACAACAGGGATTTAGAGGTGCTGTTTGTGCAGCCAGTTTGAATATTTTAATATAATTGGTTAAAACAAAGAACTATTTGCCTTCTTTATCACATAAGTTTTAGCATTTTCTGCAGACCCACCCCATGCTACCACTCATTATACTGAAAGGATTCTGTGTTTAGGCATTGTGCTACAATTTTCCTTGTGTTGTTTCTAGCTTTGGATTTGATGCACATTTTATTCTAAGAAAGTAGGCTTGGAAAAGTCACATGGCATGCCCAAGGTTACCCAGCCTGTGAGGAGTGCAGACCCTGGGCTCAAACCATGCCTCAATTCAAAGCCTTCAGAGATGACAGTATGTCACCACTTCCTGATATCTATGGGAGCTAATTCCAGGGGATGTTAAGAGATGCTATTATTTTTTAGGTATCCTTGGTCAATTAAATCTGGGAAACACTAAGTAAAACAACATTTAGCAGACTTTTCAGTGTAGAAACTCTTAGACCCCCGAGACATGTTAAAGCCACTGTGAATTTCCAAGAGAGTCAAGTGGTATAGTTTCCCAAACTTCCCCGCTGCCCCCCTCTTCCCATGGACAGGGCTGACTTTGAGAATCACTCAGGAGGAAGTTCTTTGTAGAAACACAATGGCTTGGAAAGCCACACCCTAAGGAGCCCTGAGAGATTTCTGTCTCTTCACAGTAACCCCACAGCCAAACTCCAGTGACTGGATTAAATTGACCACTTAAGGCTGTTCCTTGAATCAGGCCTTGTTTAGGCCCTGGGGACCAGAGCAGAAAATGAGGCTGTCAGCCTGACCTGACAAGTCTGATGTCAGAGGGAAGCTGGAGTTCTGTGAAGGCAGCCAGGAGGGTTAGGGCCCCTACCAGGGAGGATGGGGGCAGAGAAGTCTCCTGTCCCCAAAGTCCTGGTTGAGGAGAATCTGTGTGCCAGAAGCACAGGGGGGAAGGCATCCAAAGCTGTAAC
The DNA here is from genome assembly GCA_007922815.1 of Macrotus californicus. NCBI lineage: Eukaryota > Metazoa > Chordata > Mammalia > Chiroptera > Phyllostomidae > Macrotus > Macrotus californicus. The sequence continues at coordinate 5,939 of VMDR010011904.1, forward strand.
TGAAATCCCACCTTTGGCTAAGCTCTGTCAGGAGGGCACTCAGGCAGGGAGACCAGACTCTGCTGACAAGTGTTGGGAGCAGAGAGCAGAGACTAGTGAGCACAACAGCAGACTTTCCAGAAACTTCCATGTGAGCACCACTGGCTCAGACAAAAGGATACATGGGAAGCTGCCTCAATTTTTTTGTTTTGTTTTTTGAGGAGAGACTATTGTTTTGTCTGTGTGCTAAGCCAAGTGAAGTAGAATTAAACTACTTTCTCACTGTGATGTGTTAGGAGCTATACTATGTGAAGGTCTTTGTCTGCTCCATACCAAAGCCACTATGGCATTCTTTCAAAATATGTTCACTCTCTTTAGACTTCTAGTAAACGTGGGTCTCTCTCTCTTTTTTAAAACGTGCATGAGTTCATTGGGAATTTTATAAATAGAAACGAAAACAATGTTTAATGCCAGGTTTTGCAAATATGCTTTTCTTATTGGTACCTCTTTCTGTCTTGACAACAATGTTGAGGATTCAGTTGTGTTTCTAAAGGGCTGGAGAGGCTAATACTGAAGTACTTTCATTTTTCCTCATTTCCATTTCAATTCTGATTGCTATTTCAAAGGGAAAGGAAAACTGGGACATGAAAAGTACATGCCATTAAACCCAAGGCCAAAGAGCTCAGTATGGGCATGTGGGAGGTGTTCTGACATAGGGAATCCCTTCAGAAATGCTCTTTTCAGTTAGCTGAAGCATAAACAACACCATTTACAGCTTGGACTACGAATTGCTTTATAGGTTATTTCAAAATAGGTTTTTATGAATGTTTATGAATTCATTCACTAGCAAAATTGGTACATCAAGAGAAGATCTTCACTTGCTGAGTGGCATGGCTTCTTATGTATCTACTGAAATGTAGGCAGTTTATTCTAAAGGCCCAGGGAACCCAATGGTGGGTGTGTTTGTTTATAGGAAACACACCAATGTTCAATTAGCATACTGTGTAGCCTCACTTCCTGCTTCCATCTCCTCTACCACCACACATGTGCATGTACATACTCACCTACATGTATATACACATACATATGCACACAGAGACACACACGCACACATGCACATGTATAGAGGGTTTTGGTTTTTTTTTCCTGATGAGAGAAGAGGAAATCACCTCACTTTCCTCCAGCCAACACTCATTCGGGTCTCTGCTCAAGGGGATCACCACCAGCTGTCAGATCCAGTTATGTGAACAAGGTCCCTGTCGCTGATGTGTTGGTACAGAAGGGAGCCAGGCCTGACCAGGAAAGAAGAGCAGGGGCCAGACATCAGATGAAGCATGTTAGGAGCCCAGGTAAACCCTGCATCTCCTCTTATTCAGTCTCATAGGATTCTTAACTCATGGAAACCTGTTCCAGATTTTCTGAGAAGCTCTGTCTTGAGAAGCTGAAAGCAAATGTGTGTTAAATAGGCAACTTCCATTAATCTGTAAAGCATAACTCGGGTCATTCAGACCCAAGCATGGGTTCTCCTCCCATCAAGAAGGCCACACGTTCCCTGGAATTGCCCATCTGAATTCTCATCCAAAAAGGGGGTAATAATAGCTCCTGTCCAGCAAACCTTGCACATCCCACTAGAAACTCTCCAGGGAGCCCAGGTCCTCTCTATTCCCAATGCCCCTGGCCTGCCCACCATCCAGGCTGTCCCTTTCTTCGGCTGCCTCTGTTGTTATTGTCATAAATAGCAGCAGCCAGTTCCAAGCATTCTTTGATTTACCTTTCAGAATCTTGTTAGAGCAGGAAATAGTGTCATGGGTTATATGGTTTTTGTCTGTTTTTTTATAGGTTCTGTGATACCCAAGCTTCCAGCGAAGTGCTGTCTGGAGCCACAGCTGTCCAGGGTTAAGGCACATTCTCTCAGTCAATACTGGAGTCAATCTTTAGAAATGCTTTGAAAATGAATCTGTCACACATAACTTGGGCCCAGGCCCTTGAAAGGGTTCGCTGCCCTCCAAAATAGTCTAGTTTTATAAGTGGTCTTTCAAATCTCACTGATACAGAGATTTCAAAATCTGAGATGACAGAGATATCTAAATAACCCCTCTTACCTCCAAACTCCTAGGATACTATTTAAATATTCCATACTACACCCAGCCCAGTCTCAGTCTACACTTCAACTTGAAAAACTGGAGGCCACTGAAACTGACAGAGAAGTTCAGTGGGATCCACTAGGAAAATGGAAGGAACTTCACAGCCAGTTTATTCATAACTAGAGATAAGAACCTGAGCCATCCCCACCAGTCAACAGTCAACATAGGTGCCTGGCTAATGCTACAGTCCGCTAGTGACACCAAGTAATGAAGGGAGGCACAGAAGAGAGTCAAAAGCAAGCCCCAGGACCTCTCCATGCAGGAAGAGGTATGTCCCTACAGGCGACATGGTAAGTGAGCCAAATATGCGGTCTGCTGTGTGTAAATCACATATTTTTTTAAAAAATCAAGTTTACCCAGAACACAGTAGTTCTGTGTTTCAGCAACACATTCTACACAGCACAGTAACACAGCTGAAAGGTCTTCAACCTCATGTCCAACAACTCTGTGAGCATCAGGCTTATGGTAATATTTGGGGACCTTCGCCCTCTCTAAAACTGTATCTTACTTTCAACGCCATTCACATAAACCTACATATTTCAGATGTAGTTGACAGTATAATTTTCTTATCATTACATTATTCTATGCTTTTAAGTTTTTTAAGTTTACCTCCCCACCCCCCCCACCCCCCACCTTCAGTACACTCTTCTCTTTGGAAGAATAGTAAAATGATGATCAGTGTCCTCCTTCCCAACCAGAAGGCTTCTCCAGTTTGCAGGTTTTCTCCAATATTCACTCTGAATTATTCAAACACTTTATTTTAGGTAAGTTGAACTGTCCTAATGGACCCTGAGGTTAGATGTCTGCTGAAGTCAAGTTGTTTGGTCTAAATTCCAAGGTTTCTCATAATCCTATGACATACACTCTGCCACCTTATCTTTCCCCCAAGGAACAGACACCTTATTTTCAGGGCAGAAGCTCCCCTATTGCCTCCTGGCCGGTGCATTTTGCTCCTGAGGTCTGCTGGCCCTTTTACCTCAAGGCTTAATCAAGGTGTACTCACTCATACTTCCGTCCTCGAGTTATTTTTTGTTGCTTGGGGATCAAAGACCAACATGATAATAGCATCCAGCCTTAACGACATCAATAATACAGTATATTTAAATTATTTTATAGCTCATTCATATATCTGTGTGGCATGTATAGGCCATTCATGTAATATTTTTTCTTAAGCTTTTTCTTTAAAGAAGACTCAGCCTCTCTATCTACTAAGCTGTTCTCATGCAGACTAAATATCCTGTGTGTACCTAAACAAAACAGTAAAAAGTCATACTCAAAAATGATTGAGCTTTTAGTCAAAATGTCTTTAGAGAGATTGGAGTAATCTAGTGAAGTAGGCTTATGGGGAAGGGCTTGTAAATTGCCACGCTGTTTTTCAGATTCTTTCTGAAAATATTTTCACCCTTTCTGAACAATTACAGATTTTATTGTAATGGCATGTGTGATTGTTGTAAAATTGACAAAAAAAACAACAACTAAATATACTAGATGATGATTTTGGATATTGTTGTTATATAGAATATTTAAATATACAAAATTATGACCTGGGTCCAATGACTAGTAGATAGATGTATTGGAAACCATTGTGTGAAGCAATAATATTAAGCATACATTCAAAAAGTTTATTTCTTAAAATAGTAAAGTGAAAATGAATATGCATTTTCTTTGGATAATGCATATACATAGTCACAAGTAGAATATAAGCTTTAAAAATATTTGTAGTATATGCCACTCAGAGAAAATAAGCACACAGAATAGCTCTAACTCCAAATCCTGCACTTCACTAGCCAAGTGGCCCCAAGAAAGTCACTACTTTTCACCAATTTCTGTATCTTCCTCTGTCTTATAGAGGCATTAATATCTCATAAATGTCTACATTGCTTCTGGGATACATCATTGAGGTAAAGAGCTTGAAAACACCTTGATAATTAATTGTATTCTAACGTTTCACACTCATTCTTAAAGACTTCACATCATACCTAGAAAAAGGAAATCAATATTAAAAAGAGGAACTAGAGTTAGTTCCATTAAGATATCAAGACTTTTCTGACAATAGTATCAATGGAAATCAAATGGGTTACAGACAAATGTAAGTTCTTAGCATGTGTTAGAACTCTCTGTTGTGACCCAATTTCTCCCTCAATTAAATGGCAGTATTTTATTGCCAGGGTCTCTTCTTTTTCATGTACTTTCTTTCTCTTTGAAGATCATAAGGAGTGGCTGTCCTTCATCCAGTGCATGTTCAACCAACCATCTAATCAGTGTAGCTGACAGTGCTTACATCATCACTTTGATAAACAGAAGGGAAGAATGGCTGAAATTCACAGGAACCAAGTCTGATTAAAATGAAAGTCCTTAGCATTCCTCTTCTTCCAACAGAAGCTCACACAAAAGAAACATGTTTTTAGGAAGAGAAGTAACAGCCATCGCGCTCGGCTGCCAGGAAAAAGAATCCAATGCTATCCGTGCCTCCTACAACACGATCTTATTCTTGGTTGAAATGTGATTTCTGCTGTGTTGTCTCATCAATGCCATAATTAAGGGTCTTACAGTTTTTAGTTCACTCCGAACCGTTGTGTTTATTGTAATTGGCCAAATGTAGATCATGGAGAAGAGTTGCTACTTGAGAGAAAGATGACAAGAAACTCAGATAAGGTCATACCAGAAGCATGGTGCATACAGATAACTTCACATCAGAGGCAAAGAAGACCGGATGTGTTCAGAGGAAGACAATACTTTTTTGTTTTGAGGGGGATGGAAGGGCCTTATATTTTCAATTAATTTTAACAATTTAAATCTCTACTGCCTCTCATGCAAGTCCTAGAAACAGACTCTCTCCCAAAGCTGACAGCTAGATGACACATGAATTCTTCAGGAAGGGACATCATCCTTAGACACCCTTAGTACAATTCATGAAATAAATGCATATTTTTTGTAAAGTACAAAAAATGCTGAAGAAACTACAAAATTGCAGAATTGGTTATCTTCCTAAATATTATAAGGTATATCATGCTTTAGGATAAAAAGCTCTGCAGTGATTTTTCTTCGTGTGAGTGTTAACTCATTTGTCCTATGACTAATGCACCTCTGAGTGTGTGCTTCCTGACTCCATGAATTCATACAAATTTCATTGGGATCCTTAAAAAAGGAAGTTGATTTACAATCATGTCAGCATCCGTACTTTATAGTATTTGAATGCGTTGTTGGGAAATATCCAAAAATTAGTCATAAGATAAACATCTTCATTTTATTTATTGAATGTATATTGTGAATTTTTTGTTTAACACATTCACCACAAAGGAAGAGTCACACTAGTTATGAACTACATGGAGAATAGATTCCTGTGTTGACCCAGGGTCCCAAATCAGTCTCCACTATATCCCCATCAGCGAGGAGGTCAGAGCAGGGCACTACATGCCTTTGGCAAGAATCCGGTTCCTTCTGATGATTCAGCTTCTCTTGGTGATCCTTCTCTTAAAAAGAAAACTTTTCTGCCATGAGATAAGTTTGTAGATATGGCTTCAGAATTAATGGTTATTATGTGTGGGAATACTAAGTGCCAACATCTACGCGTAATTTCAATATAAATAGCATATACAAGAGAATATTATTCAGCCATAAAAAAGAAGGAAATCCGGCCATTTTCAACAACATGGATAGACCTGGAGGACAGTATGCTAAGTGAAATAAGCCAGACAAGAAAGACAAATACTGCGTGATCCCTCTTATATGTGGAATCTAAAAAAGTCAAACTCGTAGAAGCAAAGATGTTGTTCAAAGTGTACAAACTTCTAGTTATAAGATGAATCAGTTTGGGGAATCTAATGTACAAAATTGCGACTGTACTGTGTCCTTGAAAGTTGCTATGGGGGTAAATCTTAAGTGTTTTTGTCTCCATACACACCAAAAAAACAGTAACTATGTGAGGTGATAAATGTGTTGATTAGCTTGATTGTGGTAATCCTCTCACAATATACACCAAACATCACATTTATACTTTTTAAAAAGATGTTATTCACTTATTTTTAGAAAGAGGGAAAGGGAAAGAGAAAGAGGGGGAGATAAGCATCAGTGTGTGATTGCCTCTGATGTACCCCTTACTGGAGACCTGGCCTGCAACCCAGGCATGTGCCCTGACTGGGAATCAAACCAGCGACTCTTTGGTTTGCAGGATGGTGCTCAGTCTACTGAGCTACACCAGCCAGGGCCATACTTTAAATATATACAATTTATGTCAATTATATCTCAATAAAGCTAGAAAGAAATTGAAATAATCTATACTGAAAGTCTACTTTTCCAGAGATAAAAAAGGATTAGAATCTTAGCACTCAGAGAGAAAAGGTACCTTTGTCATTGTGCTGAGAGATAAACTAGAAAGTTTAAAACAGGTGAAGTTTGTACTCAGTCATTGATTAAATTAGCCGGTGTTCCACAATCAACTGCATACACCCTGCCCCCGGGATACAGAAATAGCTGTGGGGGCCTGGGGCATCCTACCCTCCCTGCCCTGAATTCCAGGGACACCCTCAGCCCTGAGGGAATCAGAAGAGTTTTGCAGATCTGTATTTTAAGATGTGGATTTGAACCTTCTGATCCTCAGAAGTGAACGTGGAACTGGGTTATGTGAGGAAGGAATTTTCAGCCTGTGTGTTCCAACTGGAATTCCCTGGAAAAGGAATTCTTCATTGAAACTGCCCCAGCCCCTGTGAGGCCCCCTCCCTGCAGCAGGAGGGCCACTGCTTCTGCCATCTGCCTTCCTCCACAGCAAACTTTCCTGAGTATAATTGTGTGGACAAGCACAACCAACAATAATGATGAAAACATTAGCCAGATTCTTAGCATGTCTTAGCATCTTAGCAATGCCCTCCATGAGCATTGTGCACACTTCACTTTGTTTAATCACCACAGTAAAACATGAGATGCAGGTACCTATTGAAGTGTAACTTGCACACCTAAAGTGCACCATTTTAAAGGCCCGGTTTGATGCATTTGAACAACTGCACCCACCTGTGTAACCATACCCCAATCAATATAGGACACGTCTGCTAACACACTGCTTCGTCTTGCCCCTCTGTGGACTAGAGATTCTTTTTGCCTAATCTGGGACTTCATAAATGGAACTGTAGACTAGGTCTCTTTCCTGTGTGGTTTCTTTTGTCAGCACCTGATAGGTTTCATTCCATTTATATGACATGGTTTAGGTAAGTTTCCCACCAGACATTCCTGATTTGTCAGATACTGAGAACATTAATAAAATTCAAATTCCATTCATGATTTAAGAAAACGAAATGATTTAACATAGTAGACACTCAAGAGACACTCAAAAAAAACCCTTCTGGTTTAACTTACTAAAAACTGTCCGTGGGTCCTCTTCCAGCCACTGTTCTGTGACTGAGTGTCTTCCTCAGCAGCAATCACCAAGTACACAGTAACCACATAATATTTGCTGAAAAACATGGGTGCAAGTTGGCACCCCTTTTATGGCATTCAAAGAAAACTGAAAATTAAAACATGTGCTTTTTTTAGAAGTCTGCACGTATGGAAAGAAATGGTGTCACACTCAAAGGAAGGAAGTGATCATCACAGGTTTGCATGAGAGACCCCGAGGGAGAACGGCACCCTTGAGCCTTCCCCAAATTCTTGGCCTACAAAGTCACATGCCAGAAAATAAAACCGTCGTTTGAAGTTGCTAACTGTGGGAGTAACTCGTTACACAGCAAGAGCAAGTGCAGTTCCATTGTCATAAACACGGAAGAGGACTCGGAAGTGCAGCAAACGCGTTCCCTCAGCTGAGATGATGCCAGAGCCAGTAGAGGAAAGGCATCCAATTCCCTGGGTCCCTTTTAAAGAAACTTGGGAATTTGGGGGAAAGGAGCATAAAGATAACATATTAGGTTATTCCTGGAAAGTGCCACTATAACCCTGGTTTTAATTCTACAACCAGGTGCCAGGTAGGTATCACCAGGGTCAAATTGATCTGCTGCAGAGTCAAACTCTCCTTTTTATCCCAACAGTCACAGTCTGGGGCCTAGTCCCTTTGAAGGTGCAGCAACACAAAGTCATTTCAATTGTCTGAGCGCATTGCCTGGCAGATGGTCGCGAAACTTACACAGATGTGCTTTTTCACTACATGACTCACGCTGCACGCAAGTGAGAGAGCATGTATTAAAAACCAGATTCATAGTTTTTTTTAATGTTTTTTTCTCCTCTGTATATTTGCATAACCACAAAGGAAATTCATCTATTCATTTGTTACAAATGTGACTATCTTGCAGTGAAGAGAAGATATAGTCATAAGGACTTATTACAGTGCCTTCTAGCACACCGAAGATGCTAGACCAAAAATGGTATCAAGAACTAGCATTTGTCCTCGGAAGCCTCTACTGCTCCATGTATTAAAATGAACATAGTAATGGCGCTTTAAGCACTCACATGAATTTGTACCAGGACCAAACTAAGCAGTTGGAGCTGGCATTACCATAGAGAGCAGGGGCCCACGTTCAGATTCTAGGAGCAGCCGATAGTTCTGGTGTGTCCTAGGTTGGGATGATTTCAGAGACAGAGACTGTGGCAGGACTTGACTGGGGCTCAAGAAGCCACCACAAAGTTGATTTCTCACGTGGCTCTTGGCAGGAGGCCTCAGTTCCTCATGGCAAGGGCTTCTCCATAGGGTGGCCTGAGCATCCTCAGAACATGGCAGCTGGCTTCCTCAGGGTGAATGGTGCAAGGGAGCTCAAGGAAGAAACCACAGCACCTTCAAAAATCTGGCCTCAGCATCACCTATAGTTGCCTTTGCCACATCATCTCCTTTGAAGATGAGTCACTGAGTCCAGCACACATTCAAGAAAAGGGGAAATTAGGTCCACTCTTTAAGGGAAGAATTATCGAAGAATCTGTAGACATATTCTAAAGCACCATTGAAGCTTGCCAAAAACTAGAACACTGATCTCTTATTTCTGACTTAGAATCGTATCAAAATAAATTTTTCTCTGATTTAACTCAATAGAGTACAGATTTTTCCCAGACACCTAAACAATTTAAGCATATCAACTTAAAATGTCTGAAGCTCAGATATTTTTAGGAAGACAAGTAAATTTTAATCAGTTTCTAGAAAACACAATACCAGTGAAGTTAGAGCATAGAGCCAAGCCTTGGGCATGATTGAGTCTATTGTTCCTGTGGTAGATTATCTAGGACAACCTATGAGGCTATCCTGGACATTTCTGTACCAAAAAAGAAGCCAATGGAGGGCTGCTGACACCAGTTCAGAAAGATGCAGTATGTAAGAAGCTATGAGCAGAAGGGGTGGCTACACTGAGGCAAAATATAACTCACTTTATCAGTACTAGGCTCCTTCTCTCTGTCATTGTTTCAGAGAGTGGCACGAATACAAAAATAGGTTGATGGCTGCAAAAGTAGGCCTGTGGAGTCCAGTCGTGGCAGCAGGCTCCTGGAAGAGAAGTCAGAACCACAAACCTGAGAGTCGACTTCCCACGCGTGCACAAGGGGCTCTGCAACCCCCCCTTCTCTGCAGCCCTCTGCACACGCACATGTGGTGTGTTTCCAGGGCAGTTGCCTGTGACCTAAAAAGGTGGCAGAGGAGACAGATGTCTTTAGGGACATTGATTTGATATGCATATGTTCTAATCCAAGAAGAATGGTGGATGCTGCTGAGAAGGATAAAAATCCAGCATGTTAGGTCACAAATGCTTATGGAATCATGACCATTGTCACCCATACAAGGGACATTTGACTTTTGCTAGTGCTCATCAAAACTTCTCTGGTGAGTCGGGGGCGCCCATCTCTGATTTATGTTCCATCCTCAGGCCACTTCTGTCAATGAAGAGCTCAGATTTCAGGACTTTTTAAAAATGAAAAGAAATGCCAGTTCTTACACCTACAAGGTTTATGGTGAAAGGGTTTCTTTTTTTAAAATAATGCCTAGAAATATATTTATCATAAAGTGCAATAGAACACTGCGGTTGAGGAATATATACCGCAGAGCAGCATCAACCACGACAGAATTTCAGGAAGGGGCTGCTTTCTTGCATGACAGCCCTGGGTCTCCATCCCTGGGACTTCTGTCCAGCCCTCCTAAAACACCCCACCACCTTGGAGGAGAGCTCCTGCAGACACGAAACATGCTGCTATGGCAACAAGAGGCACCTGGGAATAAATGGACACAAACCACTGAGTAGGCAAAGACTGTACTTGAAATCTCCTGATGGCCATTTACAAAATGGCCAAGTGACCAACACAAGAGAACTGGAGTGTTTACCGGCAGAACCAGCTGCATCAGGGGTCCTTGGGGTCCTTCGGGGTCTACAAATTTTACTTTATCAAAACACCTATGAGAAAGTTGTTGATAAGTCAATGTGATGAACTTTCTTTTCTCTCCAGGTAGGAAAAATTGGTAAGCTTATACTGTCTTCGACTAATTACCCTGTTCACAAACAAGTAAAGTTTGCTTTTGAAAGTATCTAATACATATCTACCAAGAAATTCCCAACTAATCACCTTTGCTATGCAAAATTTCAAAATGATTATTTTTACATTAAGCAGAAAAGCTCCTTAATATCTTATTGAGAGAATGTGCAGCATGGTGGCTACAGTTCACAATGCTGTACGGCATATTGGAAAGTTGCTAAGAGTAGATCTTAAAAGTTCTCATCACATTTTAAAAATTCTATGTGTGGTGAGGGATGTCAACTAGACTTACAGTTGGTGATTGATTCACAACATATACATATATTGAATTATTATGTTGTGCTCTTGAAATTAATATATGTTATAATGTTATATGTCAATTATACCTCAATTTTAAAAAGGAAAAAGAGAGAAAAAATTAAATTCTCATGAATATTTTGTAAAGTTCATAAAATTCAAAGAATACAAAGGAATTTTTTACAAGGAAGTTTGCGTTCTGTAAGTTGCACATTTTGAACAAGGACTCAGACTCCACCAGCGTTTGCTGCACCACCACCTTGGATAACCCACACAGGAGGCGGGTCTACAGCAGGGAATGTGTGATAGTGTCAGGAGGGAACAAGGTCATTGGAGGTAGTGCTATCCTGGCAGTCACATTCGCCACAACAGGGGCAAATGTCAGCAGCACAGAGAAGAATAGTCGAGAACAGTTGAGTGGTGGAGGCAGCTGCGGGAAAGAGGGCCTGAGGCACTTCCGCTGACCAAGACTAGGAGAATGAGTGTGCACACAGATCGAAAATTAAAGTTCAAGATTTCCATGGGCCTCCTGATGCTCCTAGCACTTACAACTTCTCTCTGTAGGCAAGTGGGTGGATCTTCTAATGGAAAGGATGCTGAACGAAGTTAGAAAATGTGCTCCTGCTCCTAACTACCCAGGATCCATCCTTCTCTCTTCTGCATGGATTTCTCCAAATAGATGATTTTTGACATTTTGACAAAATTGATGGCAAAGAGACAACAGCTTGGTGTTGATGAGGTAGCACTGCTCTGCACCTAAAATTTTATAATCGATCTATCCCCGAAATGTGTGCACATCACATCCTCAGGTCAACATCGTAACTCAGAGTTGCCTCCCTACCCTCTGACCCAACTTGAACTTCCCATCCAAGCCCCTGTATTCTTGATGGCCATATGGAGACTGAGCCTAAATACATTAGCACTTTAGAGAAATTATGTTTATTTCTTAACACTAATAACAACTCCCTCATGTAGCCATTCATTGTAGTTTTGAATTCTGAGTTTATTCCGATTGGGGTGTGGGTGTGCCTCTGTAGCTGCTGGTCACTAGTTTTGTTTTGTTTTGTTTTGACTAGAACTTCATTTTCTCATATAGAGGGCATTTGCTTCAGGTTGTATCTCTGAGCTGCTTTTCCACAGCGGAAGGCTCTTTTGAAATTGAAGACACCTTCAAGGTGATCATTAAGTACTAAGAACCTCTTGCAAGCTCTTTCAAAAGCCCAAATTTGGACCCCCTTCTGGACTCTAACCAGCTGCTGACCAGGCTGCCAAGGGTGTCCACTGACCAGAATTCAGATAATTAAATCAGCTGACTGCCAAGAGACACCGTCTTTTCAAACTTCATCTCAGTGCCCACCCCCAGGTCTGTGAGAAAGGCGGTGTGTGGTCCCACAGAAGAACAGAGGGAGACCCTTAATAACTAACATCGATGAGTCCCCGTTGCAATGAGGTCATTTTCTGTGCATTTCTCACGTTTGTGTTTACACCGAAAAATCAGAAACATGTTATCTTAGTAAAGAATTTAATTTTACTCTTGGAGCAGAGTTATATCACTAGCTGATAGGAATGCAAAAGCAGTTTACAAATGTGAAATTGCTTTAAGAAGTAAATGTAGAACGATGCTATTAAGATTATCACCAAAATTCAATTAAATGTTCACCAGTGTCTAGTTACAACAAGGAGAACACATACAGAAGTGAGGTGTTAGCCAACTGTTAAATAACAGTGGGAGCTGTGTCTCCTGATTTGGCTCTGAAAGTTAGTGAAGCACTTCAGATAAATTTTATAAAAGCAAGTTTATAAGCTACCTGGAGTTTCATTCAACAAGGCTTGGGAATTTGAGCTCTTTCATAGATGAAAGTTTAAGCATTTTATGCTAAGTACAAAAAGTTTTTCTTTTCTTTTTTTTTTGCTTCCTGTTACAATTGTTACTTTCACCCATATATGGTTCCGAATGCAAAAGCCTGCTGTAGACTGGCTGTCGAAATTTTCCACTTTTGGCCTCGAGCTAATTTTGGAGCTTTACTCCTAACAGCACCTTGTGGGAAAGTTGCAAGTGAAAGTAAGATTTTTACGTTCATGTAAAGGCTACGTAGCATTCTTTAGCAGCAACTACGTAAATGCTCTTGCTTGTTTTGTTTTTTGTTTTTTGTTTTTTGTTGGAGAACTTTGAACGTGCTTGCTGATTTCAAAGCAAGGCAATATCTTTTTGATGACATCAACTTCCACTCCCTGTACCGGGAACGCAGCGTTCTCTGAACTGAAAGCTGGGAGCTGGGTGCCAAAGGTTGTTTCACCTGTGAGGGCATTTCCTGTAAGTCCGGTTGACCACGTCTGGGGAGCTGGCAGATTTGATAGTGATACAAACCTCTTCAGCTCTTAGCTGCGCCAGTGCCAAAACTAATTCTCTAATCATCTCTAAACTCGGGCCAAGTCCACCAAGAATGGCCAGGGTCACCAGCCCGTCAGTGTCCTCGCTCAGGTGGCTGTTCCCCTGGCAGTCAGAGTAACCATGAATGAGCAAGGCAACACACTCTAATCCTTGTGAGCAGAAAGTGCACCGTGCAGTGTCTAATATGTGCTGTCAGGTATGCATTAAATACCCGCGGTGGACACTCTCTATGCCAGTCCCTCCGTGTTTATGCAATCAAATGCTGATGTTCTCAGGGACCCACATTATTGACAGACTAATGGATACGAAAAGAGACGCTTTCCTTGGTTTCTAAGATCCATCCCACGTAGAAAAGAGATGAGTAGATGAGGAATTTCACACACACACACCCCCACTGTGGAAAGTTCTTCACAATTCTTCTCTTCCACCAAAACTCTATCACTGCATAAATCTGATTTCCTTGAACTTTACGTAAAAATTTTTAAATGCTCTAAGATATCTCTTTTGTTTAAAAACATATTTTGAAGACAATTGTGAATGGAAAGTACTTTTACTTAAGCTCTGTCATCCTCTGTGTCTTCTTTGAGCGGCACTGAGTAAACCTGGAGAGCACCGACACCAGGGGGGCTGTGACACAGCCTGCCCTTCGGAGCCAGGCAATGCCAAAGCAGGTGGTGAAAGGAACCGAAACCCAGAATGAACAATCCTGGCCCTAAAATAGTAGCAGGTTTTATAACCACAGCAACAGGAATGGCTGCTCATCATTTATTTATTCTGGCTTGTCACTCTTGAGGGGCACAGGGGACCTGAGGACTCAAACCCAGGTCCACAGCACATTACCCACTTGTGGGCCCATCTCCTGAGAGCAATACATTCTCTAACAGCTATAGCCCCTCCCCTAGGACCTCAGGTTTGAGCAGGAAAAAGAAAGAGTATTAACATAGTCAGCAGTTACATAGCAGTGTCATCTCATATGGTATTTATGTGACTGAATCCCAGGTGGAAAGCCATTAGCAATAAGGAGAGCCAGCACTAATCACAGACACAAAGGGCCGTACCTGAGGCAGCGGGCTGTGGGGCCCAGTTTTACCTGACTCAGCTGTGCACACATACTAGTCACAGTAGTGAAGGCCACCCTGGGCTCTCGGGAACAGGAAAGCAGGATCGGATCCTGCCCGTTTAATTCATTCTTTACACCTGAGAGCAAATATTTACTTAGCAATTACAAACACCTATCACCAGATTAGACAATTGTATATGATTCTGCTGAATGCAAATAAGATGTTAATTACTATAGCTCCATGGTGCCTTTACAAGTAAGACTGAATGAATTTTTACAACATATTCATAATGTGTAATTCTTTTCTAAAAAGATTTTATTTATTTATTTTAGAGAGGAATGGAGGTGAAAGAAAGGGAGAGAAACAACGATGTGGGAGAGAAGTATCGATGGGTTGCCTCTTGTATGCACCCAGACAAGGGACTGAACCCACAAACCAGCCATGTGCCCTGACTGGGAATTGAACCAGTGACCCTTTGCTTTGTGGGACGACACCCAACCAACCAAGCCACATTGGTCAGGGCTCATAATGTAATTATGGGTGAGGTTTTTGAAAGAAAAATGGTCAGTGTCCAGGTACTTCCACAAAGGTATCAGACTTTAAAATCTGGCAATACCATGACTCACATGTTGTCTAAGCTTCCCTCACAGCACAGAAAAATCCTTCTCCCCTCCGATAAGATGATGTCTCATTTTGACTCCAAGGAGAATGTCACACCAATGAGTCACTCAGGTGCCTTCCTGCAGGTAAAATCTTGAAATGTGTCTCAGTGTACTGAGAGTCTGACCCCAGTCACCTTAACTTGGGAGAAGATTTCAGAAGTAGTCAGAGCCGAGGCCTAAATTCTTCCCCCTCCCCCCACCCCCAGCTGTGTCTGCAGCGCCCTGGACGATGTCCTCAAGCTGAGCTGACCAGGAGCACTATCTGGAATCCTTCAGCTCCTGGGTTTAAGCGATTTGCAAAAACGATAGCACCCAGACAATAACTGCCTTGCCCGGAAGGCAGTGTGGCGATAACTCACCCAGATGAGTCATTTAAAATTTGCCCTGGGAGATCTCGGTGGGGGCAGGGGGTTCTAAATTCAGGGGCCATCAGGCACTTACTCTGCAAAGAATGCCAGCTCAGTTTCATGATTCTAGGACAAGAGCCAAAGCGTTTGTCACTGTAAGAACGTTCAGAGGTCACGCTGTTCAACACCAGCATTTTACAGATGTGGAAACAGAAATCCAAGATCAAATGGTCGGTTAGTCGCCAAGCCAGGCAAACAGTCAGGCCTTTTGATTTGTCACACCGCTGGAGTGCAGCTCTCAATCTCTGGGAAACCACCGCACATGTGTGTTAGAGCTCTGGGGACAGGGGTAAATTATGACTTCCAGGGGCAAGCTTACAGCCCGACTTTCTGCTGCAGGGTGAGCGTTCTCCCTTCCATTAGGAAGGCGTCGGTTATGGCATCAATAATAAACAAGGCAATAGCCCCAGCCAAAACCACTCACCGAAAGTTTCTTTTCTGGTATGAAAATGATGAGTGTATTTTCCCTAAGAACATTCTGGCAACATGTACAAATAAAGCCACACACACAGTGACAAACTGTGCTGGTGAGAGTTTAGCTGATGACATTCTTGTTATTGAAACAGGAAGTGACTCAGCCACGACAGATCATATATTTTATTCCGTTGTGTTGGCTCATTTGAAACAAAATAATCTATCACAAGGCAACAGTGTTTGTTTTCTAAATAACACATTTTCTTTGGAGAAAAATGTAACCTAGAGACGAGAAAGCTTTGAAATTTTAGTTAATGTTTTCTAGGAAATTAAGGGAGACTTCCTCAATTGATATATCACAATTAAAATATTGCAAAATAGGTTTCACAAGTATATGATAGAATCAAATAAGAATTTTCAATGAAAGGAAATGCACTTTAACATTTTTAACGGCTTAGGTTCTAGTACTTGGTGTATAGTTGTAAAACTCTGTATCTGGTTAAGGGAGATTTTTAAGACATTCAAAGGCACTGACTCTTTAGATTTTATTAATTTCAGAATTTGTGTTCATTACGACCAGGGCTGGGATGAAGTTTATCTTTGTCCATTAAACCTTTGCATCTACACAGTGAATGTTGATAATATAATAAAATGTATTTCCGAACAATTGCTTACAGTATTTAAACACATTTCCATATGCTCCACTGAAGCCATTTGCCTGTGAAACACTGACAGTATGTTTACAGTTCAGGGGCTATCCAAGACAATGCCTCCACTACTGAAATGTGCTTAAAATAGATTTCTAAAGGGTTCTTGCCCTGGCCAGTTGGCTCAGTTGGTCGGAGCATCGTCCCACACACCAGAAGGTTGCGGGGGTTCGATTCCCTGTCAAGGTGTGTACGGGAGGCAACCAATCAATGTTTGTCTCTCACATCGATGTTTCTCTCTCTCTCTCTCAAATCAATAAGCATGTCCTCAGGTGAAAACTGGGGGAAAAAAAGATTCTTTAAATTCTATCATTAAATGTTCATGTGTTCCCCCACCAGCCCTTCAACGATTCAATAAGAAGGCTTCACTGGGTATGGAGTTAGACATGTGACATCTTGTCAATTGCTCGCTTTCCTAGTGAGAAAGATGTCCGCCTGATGCACGATTTATAGTTGCCCCACGGTTGGACACTACGGACAGAATCCGTGGAAGGCAGGCACCGGGCCGTGTGCATCAGGCTGGCTGTGGGCCCTCCTCACCCAGGTGGCAGAGGCCGACTGGGGGCTTGCTTGGGCCACAGCCGGAGCAGGACCACAGCACAGGTCCCTGCCCGTCCTTTTCCTCTCAGACATGCCAGCTCCCTTTGTGGGAGAATCAGGACAGCACTGCATTCTGAGAAGATAAGAGGCCATTTTTTTTCTGCTTTTCCCTCCTTAAATCTCAGAATGAATAGTTTTCATCTGTAATTGTTGGTTTTGTATTTAAAATAGTGAACCAAACAACGTAACATTTCATTATCTCTGAAGTCATTCACATATTTGCTGCATGCAACTCTGTCGATAACAGCACAATGCCACCTGTCATTCCGCTCCATCGGGAGGGAGGGAGGGAGGCGCTCGCAGAGCGTTCCCCGTTTTATTTTCTTTAGCGGTCTGTAGTGCCGGCTATCTCTTTTTCCCGTGCTGCATAGATCTCATTTAGGTATCCATAAAAAAGATCCCCCAGACATTATCCGAGACTGGCAGTTTCAAAAACGCAGTTTAAGCCTTCATTGCAGATCTGAAAAAAAATGAGTTCTGTAAATGTGTGAAAAATTGACTTTTCTAAAAAACTGGGCTTGTGGTGCCTGTGAGCTGAACACCTATTCAAGGAACCCACAGTGCCTGACATTTCTTCCCCATTATTTTCCTCAAGACACAAAAACTCCTTGATGATTCAGTTCCCCAAAATGCCAGATTCTGTCCACGTGTGTTTTGTGCTCTGACATGGAATATTTTACCTCAGAGCATGAAGAAAACTGCTCACTGCTCTGCCCTCTGCACGGGCTTCTGGCCTCGGGAGAGCACCACGATTTCTCCCCACAGAAGTTCAACGTGTCGTGGTCGCCTGCCCGCTTCATGCGGGGATGGCCCCACCGTAACATTTTCACGCTGCTCCGACAGCATGTTATTTCCAAGTACCACTTTGTTTGCCAGGAAGTCCCAGGATTTAACTCCTAATGAGATGTTGCATTTCCACAAGACAGCTTTTTAAATTGCGTTATAAATAGCTCATCATCCAAAAGGTTTTTTTTTGACTGCGTGGCACTGAGGATAGGTAATTCTAAGTAAATATATGCCACCTACTAAGTCCCTAAAATTAATCATTGAAACACTCCTAAAATTTGGCATGTTTTTACGAATCTGTTTATCACAACAATACTCCACTTTATTCTAAAGTAAGGAAAGCTATTCATCCAGGCTGTAATTTGCCTGAAATCAGCTACAAACTCTAACAGCCCATTAATTAGCCACAATATAGCAGGAGACCCGTGTGTGTCTGTATGTCTCTGTGTGTGAGTGTGTGTCTCTGTGAGTGTATCTCTGTGTGAGTGTGTCTGTATCTGCATTTATCTGGGTGTACTCACTCCCCACCAAGACTTTTCCGAGGGGAAAAAAAAAACAAGCAAACAAAGAATCAAAGAAGACAATGCATTTGGACCAAGGTCGCAAGGATGAGCTGCATAGAGCTGCCACCGGCACAGCCCTGCTATATGCCAGCCACCAAGGACCAAGAAGACACCATGACAGTGGGGACACGGGGACATTCTTAGGGTCTGAGGCTGTTTAAAAGGGCAGTGTGTGACCAGAGGTCTCTATAACCAAAAAGAGAAGGAAATGTAGAAAGGAAAAATAAAGCCATCAGTCTTCATCTGAGAATTCCCCTACTGCCCACACTCATCGCTGCAGCTGCCCCTGGGCACAAAAAGAGGGGTGAGCCTCTGTAGTTGCTGGTTGGCGTTACCTCCCTTTCTAGGTCTGTGGCTTCTTGCTGGGAGTAAGGCTGGATTTGTCACTGCTGTGCCTTCACGAAAGTCGCTTTTGTAGTTAGTAGAACTTCTCTTGTGCACGAAGCTAAGCATACGCTATCTCATCTAATCCCTGACAATTCCTGTAAAGGAAGCATGTTTTTAACTAAATTCAGAAGAGTTGAAAAATGTGTCCGTATTCAAACAGCTCATTTGGAGCTGCAGTGGCACAATCGGTTAGTGCGAGGTACTTGTACAAGCAGCTGGTTTGATGTCAGCAGTGGGGTTCGACCCAGGACCCTCTTTTATGGCTCTGAGTGAGCTTAACTCATAACATGAGTTGTGTTCTATGCCTAGACCCCCTGGAGAGATGGACACCTGATTACTGTTATTGGCCCCAGATCACCAAGGCCGGCTTCCAAGTTCTGTAATAATAAACATGGCACGGAGCTAATCACTGAGCCCTTTGCTATTAAAATTCCATTTTTAAGGACTGACATCTAAATCTCTCAGCTCAAGCAACCTTTCCCAGATCCCTCCCCTGAAGACCCCTGGAAGTGTGAAGTAGGCAAGTGCCTCCCAATCAGGCTCATTCTTGGAGCCCAAATGTCACCTGTGGATTGGGAAAGACTGCCTGGAGCCTCCTGTGAGACACAGGGCCAGAGCGGGAAGGTTTCCTTTTTCACGTCAGCAGCTCTGAGACCAGGAGGCACTCACTAAACCAGGAAAGAAGGCCCTTCAGGTACACAATCATGCAAACGGTCCAACCCTGCCGACGGCCTGAGCAAACACTTTTTACTCAGAAGTCAGCTCATGTTTCAGGGTGCTCTATCATTTGGTGTACATCATCACCTGAGACATGACCTGCTTGTCCTCAGCTCTCGGGAGCTTTGGCCCCACAAGAAAGTGATGTTGGAGAACTTTCAGGAAGGAGACACAACACTCAGGACTCTGGTTCTTCCAGAAGAGCATCGTGGGCGTGGGGTGTTGCAGGCTCTTTATCAGATCAATGGAACTGCAAAAGAGTCCAGAATCATTGAACATGGGGGAGCTGAGGAGTCTGAAATGCCTGTCCTCTCTGAGCAGTGGCTGGCCAGGTTTCCGACACAGGAGTCTAATATTCTT
This sequence comes from Macrotus californicus, assembly GCA_007922815.1. Classification (NCBI taxonomy): domain Eukaryota; kingdom Metazoa; phylum Chordata; class Mammalia; order Chiroptera; family Phyllostomidae; genus Macrotus; species Macrotus californicus. Next base: position 25,842 of record VMDR010011904.1, read on the forward strand.
GCAACGTGTGCCAACCGGAGACTCTTTCCATATACACACTTACTGCAAGTTCTAAAGTGTAGTGGTACTTCGGTACTCGTCCGCAATTCATTCCAGAACTCGTGAGGAGTGCTGAAACCGATGAGTACCGAATGACGAAGCATTTTCTCTTGTGGGACAGAGTCATAACTCATGCATGTTTTAGTCCTGATCAAGCACTGAGTGTTGACACATTTTTTTTTCTCATCAAAATGCAATGAATACAGGGTTTGACGAATTCTGAAGCCTATGAGTACAGAGATATGACTATTTATTCCTTCCAAGCAGTTAGGTCATGATGACCTCCTAGAAGTTTATACTTGAGATCACTTGAAAACAAATGTTATTTAATACAAAGAAATGCAACTTTACATAAGGGATTACCAAAAGGGATATTGAAACGCTTAAATGTCTTTTAAAGTTATAGTGGAAGCAGAACCATTGTCAGTTGACATTTATAGTCTGCGGGCACTTACTGCCCAATATCATCATGTCTTTACTCTCTCCTCACCTTACCCTCTCTCTGCAGAAAGAAACTTCATCCAAGAGGCCTTCCAGAGCCATCCTGCCCGAGGTAGCGTTTGCGTCCTAACCCCCCTGCCCATCACTTCCCATCTCCATACCCTGCATGGCATCTGTCATCACCTGAGATATTACCTGATAGCTGCTTGTCCCCAAACTAGAACATGGGCTGTGTAGTACAGTTAGTCTTAATCACTGCTGTTTCCTGGAGAGACAGAGTGATGCCTAGCAAAGAGTAAGACTCAGAAACAAAATAGGCTTTTCTTAGAACACTTGGGACATTTCTGAGTAACTGGAATGGAATTCCCATATAGGTGCCACAGACTTCTGACTTATCTGAAAATGCTCATGCTTCATAGAAATGAGATAGGAAGGACGTGCAACCCTCTGGACTGAGCATCACTCTTCACCATCAGCTACCACCATTACCATCACACACCCCATCACCAGAAGGGCTCCCTGAGGCCCCATCCCAGTCAATTTTCACCCCTGTCCACCAGAGGTAACCAAACATCAGTGTTGCCTGTTCTAGAGCTTAATGTAATCTGAATCTTGCAATAGGTATGCCTGTGCGCAAGGCTCCTTTCACTCAGGCTATGTTTCCGAGACATATTCATGTCACTCCATGTATAGCAGTTTGTCCTATCTGCTGATGAGCAGCGTCACATTTCTATGAAAATACCACATCTCCTGGTGGTGGACACCTGGATGATGAGCAGTTGTTGACTATGATGGATAAACTGCTATAAAGATCTTGTATAAATCTCTTTGTGAACATAGTCTTTCAGTGCTTTTGGTTAAATGCCTGGATGAAGAAGGAGCTGAGTCACAGAATAGTTATATGTTTAGTTTTATTAAAAATGGCTAGAACTTTTTCAACAGTGGTCATAGCTCTACATTCTCACCAATCATGGGTTCTATTTCCCATTTCCCTGATGATGAATAATGTTGAACACAATTTCAGGGTTACTAGTTATATAGATATGAAGTACCTGTTCGAATATTTTTTTCCTATTTTTTAATATTTTTAAAAAATATTTTTAGTATTGACTTTTATATGCCATTTATATTCCCTGGGTACATATACAATACTACATATGTGTTTTGAGAACTACCTATTTATTCAGCCTATAATCTGTCTGCTCATTTTCTTTGTGATATCTTTTAATACAGTTTAAATTTTGATGAAGTCT
>VMDR010011905.1:0-27573 GCA_007922815.1 Macrotus californicus
GAACAGAATCACAGAAATGGAGATCACATGGAGGGTTATCATCAGAGGAGTGGGTGGGGAGAGAGGGGGAAAAGGTACAGGAATAAGAAGCATAAATTGTAGGTATAAAATAGACAGGGGGAGGTTAAGAATAGTATAGGAAATGTAGAAGCCAAAGAACTTATATGGACATGGACATGAACTAAAGAGAGGGAATGCGGGTGGGAGGGGGTGTGCAGGGCGTAAGGGAATAAAGGGGGGAAAATGGGACAACTGTAATAGCATAATCAATAAAATATATTTTAAAAATGCAAAAAAAAAAAAGAAAGAAAGTCTTCCTAATTTATCTTTAACAAATCCTGTCCCCAAGACTTAGTATTTCAGTCTACAGTATCTAACAAAAGAGGATATATATTCATATATTATATATATGCATAATACAGGGTGGGGCAAAAGTAGCTTTACAGTTGTTTATATGGAAAATAATAATTAATAAATAAATACTACAAAAATAAACTCTGTGTTTTGCATACTCACAATTGTAAGCCCTGCTTTTGATCCACCCTGTATATAAAATAATCATATATAGCTCAAATAAATATATATCATAACAATTCAATTTCTCAATATTTAATTACTTCTAGTGTTTAAAAAATAAACATACATAAAGATCACCAGCTAGGTACAATTTAACAAAATTTAGCCTTTAGAATAAACAACAAAATTTAACCGTTAGTATAAGACCATTCTCAAATCATTTTATTGCCCTCTTCCAGAGCATTACCTTACAAAAGCCAGTATCTTTTTAAAGCTCCAAAAGAAGTCAAGTATCTTAGGAAGTATCCAAGTACCCATATCAAAGCCCATTTCTGGAAGTTTTAGATGGATGTTGTAAGTTCACTGTAACACAAAATATAAAGTGGCATTGAATTTGTGGCACCACATACACCCTTGGTTAAGCCAAACATCTGCTAGAGAAGAGACTCAAGTCAAAAACAGTGTGTAACTGCTGGTGAATTTCATCATTAGGAACAGGAAATAACTCAATTTGGGTCACTTGGTAATGTACAATTCCAAAAGAAACAAGCTTTGCCCTCTGAGGGCTTTCCTAAAACAGAACAGCTCTACCCGGAAGGCAGCTGCACAAATGAGTCTCCATTAACACAGCTTCCAAAACCTCATTTCTACTCTCTCGAGAAAAATAAAGCATTCCATGGATGCCCAGTCCTATCAAACATTTATCATCACCCATGGCCAGATGCAGTCCTCAGAGCAAGCATACTTCTCCCACACTAGCATGCGCTGCGCACCCACCAGCAGATGACATTGAGAGGTTTGCTGGCATTGGCTGCTGGGGGCAGCTTCAGTTCTGACCCAGAGCAAGGGCCTTTTCAATCATCGATCAACTCATGGGCTATGGAAAACAAAATTATTCACTTCACTCACCACTTTTTTTCTTAAGGAGTACTGGAATGATTGCAGCTCTACCTGAGGTTTAAATTTATGACTTTATTTTAACTTTAAAGGAAATTCCTCAAGGTGAATTCTGACAGATGGTGTGTATCTAGAAGGAGAAACAGAACTTCTTCAAAGGAAAACAGGTAAAAGACAACAGGAGCTGGAGGTCTCCAACCAAGACCTTTCCCAGTTTCAGGGCACCAAATACGGCTCAGATGCTAGCTAATTGAATTTCTAACACCCTATGAGAAAGTGCATGACGTTTTGCATGGTGAAGTGATCATATGTGCCTAAAAGGAAGCTGAGATCCTCAGACCTTCCTCCCATGGTCTCCCATGGTCTGCTGGGTTGGCTCCTTTCTTACAGGTTACATAGGCAAAAGGTTCCTTCATATTCACTTAAATAAGTAAATGTCTGCTTCTAAGCCCTTTGCACATTATAATGTACTCCTGTATAGAATCTAAAGTTTCCAGAGAAAATTTGAGACAAAAATGTCACCAGTATTTATAGCCCTAGAATCTATACTATACCTGCTCAATTCAGAGAAGTAAAATCCAAGGGCCACAAAAATATCAGACCCTTTAATTCAAGAAAATTGTGGCAGATCTGACCATAAGATATGAAGAGATTTGGAGAGCATGATATCACAAAAGCATGACTCATTAGGAACAAGCAGTCACAGTTGCCATTTAAATGTCCGAGCTTTATGTTGTGTTGTAATTCAACATATGGCTTGTACACTGTGGAATAGTTAAAACAGAATCACTTTCTGGACTGACAGGACAGCTGACATCCTGATTACTGTCAACCAGAATTCAGCTCAACTAATAAAGTAGTTAAAATGAAAATGGGCCAATTGGTTTTGAACTATTCTAAGATTTGGCACTTGGCTCTAACTTTGCCATGTGGAAGTCCCCTCTCCTCTCTGAGCCATGCGGTTGGAGAGCTTTATGACCCCTTGCACCTGAGTAAAATTGAGTGACACTGCTGCTCAAGTCCATAACCGTGAACACAGATAGCGGTGCCCTCAGTAAATATGTATGTGCAGTGGGTAACACCCAAAATCCAATCCCTGGAGAAGAAATGTAATGTGATGGAATTAAAACTCTGTAACAAAGCAACACCTCTTCATTCCCACTAGCAAGTAGCTGCCAGGTTCAAAAGCTGCAAAGCTGCAATGACCCTGTATTTTGCCATGTACACTGCACACCCACATTTTTGTGTACATCATACATGGGATTATATACTCATTATACTCATGGTGTATAATCATTATGCCCATGTATAATGCACATCCTTATTTTTCTCTCAAAAATTTGGGCAAAAAAGTACACATTATACATGGCAAAATACAGTATTCAATAGTGGGAAACCCACCAATGTCCACATAATCCTACTGCTACTTTATGGCATTAATGATTTCTAGATACTTAAGTTGATAAAGGCAGGTGTTATTATTTTATGTCTGTATCACCATAACAGAAATAAGCTGACACATAAGCTCTCCATAAAGATTTGTGGAACGAAAAAATGAAGAGACAGACTATGTTTCCTAGACAATGTCTTCTCTTCCTTAATACTGAGTTTTAAGCATTGAGTCTTATACAGAAGGAACTCTCCAGCCTAGAGTGGAACAAAATATGCTGATACACCCTTAAATAAAACACACTATCAACTGATCCTTTTCAGTGTATTTTTTTAATATATTTTATTGATTATGCTATTACAGTTGTCCCATTTTCCCCCCTTTATTCCTCTCTGCCCTGCACACCCCTTCCCACCCACATTTCCCCTCTTTAGTTCATGACCATGGGTCATATATATAATAAGTTCTTTGGCTTCTACATTTCCTATACTATTCTTAATCTCCCTCTGTCTATCTTCTACCTACCATTTATGCTTCTTATTCCCTGTACCTTTTCCCCCTCTCTCCCTACCCACTCCCCTGCTGATGTCCCTCCATGTGATCTCCATTTCTGTGATTCTGTTCCTGTTCTAGTTGTTTGCTTAGTTTTTTGTTTTTGTTTTAGGTTCAGTTGTTAGTAACTGTGAGTTTGTTGTCATTGTACTGTTCATATTTTTTATCTTCTTTTTCTTAGATAAGTCCCTTTAACATTTCATATAAAGGCTTGGTGATAATGAACTCCTTGAACTTGACCTTATCTGGGAAGCACTTTATCTGCCCCTCCACTCTAAATGATAGCTTTGCTGGATAGAGTATTCTTGGATGTAGGTCCTTGCCTTTCATGACTTGGAATACTTCTTTCCAGCCCCTTCTTGCCTGCAAGGTTTCTTTTGAGAAGTCAGCTGACAGTCTGATGGGCACTCCTTTGTAGGCTACTGTCTCCTTTTCTCTTGCTGCTTTTAAGATTCTCTCTTTATCTTTCTTCTTGGGTAATGTAATTATGATGTACCTTAACGTGTTCCTCCTTGGGTCCAACTTCTTTGGGACTCTCTGAGCTTCCTGGACTCCCTGGAAGTCTATTTCCTTTGCCAGATTCAGGAAGTTCTCCTTCATTATTTGTTCAAATAAGTTTCAATTTCTTTCTGTTCCCCTTCTCCTTCTGGCACCCCTATGATTTGGATGTTGGAACGTTTAAAGATGTCCTGGAGGTTCCTAAGCCTCTCCTCATTTTTTGAATTCTTTTCTTCATTGTGTTCTGGTTGAATATTTCTTTCTTCCTTCTGGTCCGCACCATTGATTTGAGTCCCGGTTTTCTTCCCATCACTGTTGGTTCCCTGTATATTTTCCTTTATTTCACTTAGCATAGCCTTCATTTTTTATCTAATTTGCAACCAAATTCAACCAATTCTGTGAGCATCCTGATTACCAGTGTTTTTGAACTGTGGATCTGATAGGTTGGCTATCTCTTCGTCACTTAGCTGTATTTTTTCTGGAGCTTTGATCTGTTCTTTCATTTGGGCCATTTTTGTTGTCTTGGTGCACCTGTTACATAGTAAAGGGCAGAGCCTTGGATGTTCACCAGGGCAGGGCAGCCACGTGCTGGGTTGTGACGCTATTTGTCGGGGAGGGGCCTGAGAGAGAACAATGCCACCTGCTTTGCTCTCTGCCAGTTTTCAGTGACTTCCCCACTACCCACAGTCAAATTGGGCCCCTCTGGCACTGATTCCCAGGTGGGTGGGCTTGTGTACGCTCTAGGACCCTGTGGGTATCTCCAACGAGCTCTCCTGTATGGCTGGGAGTTTCTCCCGCTGCTACCGCCTCAACCCCCATAGGAGTTTTCAATCAGAGGTTTGAGGCTTTATTTCCCCACGCTGGAACTCTGGGTTGCGGAGTCTGTCTCGCTCCCCAGGTGTTCCTCCCAGTTTATCCGCACGTGGGTGTAGGACGGCCTGGTCCACCGGCTGCGCCTTGCCAACCCCAGTCTGCCAGCCACCGCTCTACCACGAGTCCTCTCTGCCCAGCTGCCCGTGTCCGCCCCTCCTACCTGTCTTGATGAATGTTTCTTCTTTAAGTCCTTGGTTGTCAGACTTCCATACAGTTTGATTTTCTGTCAGTTCTGGTTGGTTTTTGTTTTAAAATTTGTTGTTGTCCTTCTTTTGGTTGTGCGAGGAGGCACAGTGTGTCTACCTATGCCTCCATCTTGGCCGGAAGTCCTCAGTGTATTCTGTTAATGGGCTTTAAAGGAAATGCCTGGAAGATTGTGGGATTGGCAAAAGTCACATGAGGAATGATGAGACACAGGCTAGAACTCAGTTCTTTTAACCTCCATTTCAGTAATCTTTCCCTATCCCCAAGCTAACACGTTCTATCTAGTGACGTACACAGGATTTCCACATCAGTGTAACTCCAGATTCACTTCTCCAGAAAACACCGTAGCAGAACGTCTGATTCAGAAAGCAGCCATGTTTGCTAGATGTTTCCCTGTTAACATCTTAATTTTATAAAGTTCTAGAATCAAACTAGTTTGCCAGTAATTTAAGGCAATGTAAATTATCACTGCCAATAATTCATTTCTAACAATTAAAATTCAGAATGAGAAAGTTGCAACTGACCACAAAATGAGACAGCAAGTACTGATTTTTTTCTCCCTTATGCTGGATGATTAGCAAAAGTATTTTAGAGCTATCACTTGGCTGACTTCTGCATTTGGTAAATGACAGAACCACAACCCAAAAGAGTTAGGTGGTCCATTCAAGGTCATAGAGAAGCTTATTGTGGAAGTCAGTCCATCTTAATTCAAAAGAATGTGACTTGGCTGCACTCAGTCATCTGACCAATATTTTTTAACACCTACTGTATAATAAGCGCTAAGTTTGGAGACATAAGAATATCTAGGACCCATCCAAAGACCTCAGTGAGTACACAACTAAGTGAGGAAGACAAGGAAGACAGAAACCACACCTTTATCAACAATAACTGTAGAATTGTTAACTGGTGCACTAGAGCATGTATGACATGTTCCCTGAGCACTGAGAAGAAAACTATAAAGTCTGCAATAGCCTGGCTAGCAGGTGTCACAGAGCACATCACACCAAGAGAAGCACACATGTGAATACTTCTTTTCCATTTTTAGAAGTCATTGCCAAGGATAATAAGAAAAACTTGAGAAAATCTCTAAGATAGTTAAGCTTTCCATTCTTGCTCTTAATGTTCTTATTTTTAAGAGAAAAGGAAAACCCTGAAACACCCAAATCAAAGGTGCCATCTGATTGACAGCTGATTTTTTGGCTGTAGAACCTGTACCACCTATATTAATTAAATGAAATAAAGTGCGTAAAGTGTTTACCTAGCATAGTGCCAGGCAAATAACATATGCTCAATAAATGTCCACACTCGTTCATTATTCGATACATATCATTATAACTGGGATGAAAACTCTCAGACATCTATAAATCCAATTTGTAAAATTCTAGGACGCTCTGAAGGTAGGGCGAAATACTAAGAAGCAACGTTTCCGTATAATCTTTGGAGGAACAGCGCCCCTGGCGCCCTGCACTCCCCCACCCTCCCCACCCCCCATCGCAGGACTTTGGAGTTTCCTAAACTTTGCACAATATATCAACCAGTCTTCCAAAGAGTGAACCCTGCAGGCTCTTAATAACGGCTTTTGTTATTCAAGAGATTTGGTTTTGTAAAACTGCCTCATTCCAACTGCCCCCTGGTGAGCTATCAGGGAGAGAGCACGTTCTCCGATCTACTGGGATATGATTCTGAATAAGAAACTGCCACCACCAAGTGAAAACGTAATTTTTTCTAAGTCTCCAGTTCAGATTTGGGTGGCCTGGATCGACTCTCCATCTGGTTTATTATCATAATTAAGCCCTATAAATTGTATTTTTAAGTATGCACACACACGCACATAAACAATACATGTTTCTACAGGTTTTGCCCTGTTTTAAGGAAGGCTGCACAGGTTCCAGGCGCGCTTTTCGCAGGGAAAGAACACACTTGACATATTTCCCGGGAGGGCGCGGCAGATGGTACATTTAGCCACGGGAACGTCTCCTCTGCTGCGCGTTGAGTTCCAAGGCCACGCCGCTTCCTCCCGGGAAACTAGCAAGGAAAAGGCAGATGCCCTGATAACTGGAGGTCGACCCAAGGCAGGGCTTTGTCCTCCCCGGGGCCTCCCGCGGTCCCCAGTCCCGCGCCGGGGCTCTGCACCCGCGAACCGCCCCCACCCGGCAGCAGGATGGAGAAGCCGCCCCGCCCCAGGTCCTCCGCCGCCGCCGTCCAGGCTGCGGCTGTGGTTCGCAGCCGGGCAGGTGAACTCTTTTTCCCGCAGCTGGAATGAATAATGAATGGAGCCGGGAGGGGAAGCCGAGCGCCGGGTGCAGTGGATTAAGCCGTCTTCCTCCCAGCCCGCCGGCTCCCTTCCCCCTCCCCTAGCTCAGCGACGTTCCCGGCTCCTCCGAGCAGGTGGGAGATCAAGGCGCCTCGCGTCCCCGGGTCCGCCATCCCATGACCCCCCAAATCTTGATTTACTTAATCATTCATTTATTTCCCTGCGCCAAGTTTGCTTTTGCTATCATGGCGACAATTCCCACAGTCTTTCCTTTCTCTCCCCCAGCTCCGGGGTTTTCCACGTAGGTCTGAGCCCCGGAGGAAAACCGGGAGGCAGAGGGCGAAGTAAGAGAATGAAACTAAACTTATTAACCACTTGTTTTCCGGGGCAGGCGTGCCTCTCTGTACTAGGGAGATTTCTTTTAGTGTCATTGAATTACGTACGTCCAGAGCACGCTCTAATCAGCTACTTATAAAATCTTCACTGGACTTTTCGGGGAGACCTACCGGGACGGGGAGGGCGGGAGAGCGACGGGGGCTTGAAGGTGCCGATGGTACCTTTCATAGGAGCAGAAGTATTTTTACGCAGGTGAGGGCAATTGCTCGCTCCGCACCTACGCTCAGTGTAGTTGCTTTCCATTGAGGGAAGTGGGGAAAAAGAGAATCCACTTTCAGAGATGCCACCTCAACGGAACACTCACCCCCCAAATGCACTTAGGGCAAAGAGGGAGGCGGAGACTGGCTGGTGGTCCGAATGCAAAACAGGAGTGCAAATCTCAGAAAAAGCCCACTTCAGTTGCATTCCCACCCACCCACCCATTCCCCAGAAAACTTCCATCCGACCCACAATTTCATAAACCCATAAACCCACTAGGTATTTGAAAAAGCATATTCTCTCTCTCTCTCTCTCTCTCTCTCTCTCTCTCTCACACACACACACACACACACACCACCGCCGCTCACCTTCAGAATGATGAGGCAATACTGCAAATTCCGCCAATGCTAGGGTCACCCCGAGCCACACTTTGAAGACACCCATCGCCGCCTAGACACCCACGCTGGAGGAGCCCAGCTTTCAGCATCCAAGAACCTGCTCTCGGCCAAAACGCTGGCTTCGGCGCCCCGGACCCGGGCGCACTGAGGGCGGGGGGCAGCGGGCGGTTACCTCCAGGAAAATGAGGCGGTGCACCGGCCGAGAGCTACACTCACATTAGCCCGAGAGGCGCCGGGGTGGGCGGGGGATTCAGTTCACTCACTGCCCAGCTCTCCAGCAAAGCAGAACGCCGACGCGGGCTGAGCTGGAGGGAGTAAAAGAGGAGGCAGAGTGCAGTTCTCCGTGGCAGTCTCGCCGGAAAGTTGCGGGTCACCGCCTGATCTGATCTCCCAGCATTTCCCTCCGGCCTGACCCTTCCGCTGTGGGGTCCCCCACCGTGGAGATCCCCTCGCCGGTTAGTCTGGAGCAGCTTTTCAAAGTTCTCTCGACACTCTGCGTCGGCTCTGTGTCCGCAAACGGGGTCGTCTGGAGCCTGGAAAGACCCACCCACCCCTCCGCGGGCCACTGGGCTCCGCGGACCTCAGCCGCCCGCGGCCGTTTGCAGGAAACTTTGTGCGGCGCTGCAGGCTGCTCCCGGGACTCGCGGCGCTGCAGCCGCACGGCGCGGCCTCGGGCTGCGCTCCCTGCCGCAGACGATTCAAAAGCTTCGGAGGAAAGAGCCAGGTGGCTGCGCGGGGGGGCGCTGCTGCTACTTTCTCGTCCCCGCCCTTCGCCCGGGTGCGGAGGGCTGCGGGCGCTCGGCTTGCTCCAAGCCAACAGCCACCTCCGCACCGAACGCCTGCGGAGCTGGTCTGTGAGGTCGAGGTGTGATTTACCCGAGTGGAGGAGAAGCCATAATTTCAAATGCACGGAGGAAAGAGCCACAGGGGCTGGAAAGAACCCCCGAACTCAATGCTACTCGCACCAGAGAGCCAGGAAACGCACAGAATAAGGCCCCCTCTGTATCCCCGCGTGTAGAAGACACACGCTCCGCCTTCCTCCACCTTCCTCTCCTCCTTCCTCTCTCCCTTGCTCGGCGTGAAAATGGACCCAGGGACTCAAAGCTTTGGCAAAGATTCCAGAGAGTCACGTGGGAAAAGGGAAAAGCAGGAGGGGGTGTGGTGGTGAGGGGAGGCCGAGAGAGCAACCTGATCCCCTTATTCGTTCTGCCGGAGTTCAGATTGCCTTTGTCTGGAGCGGGATCAAAAGTGGTCACACCAGGCAGGGTTTGGGGGTGCTGGGGAGATGGCGTGGTCCTTGCTCAGGCACAGCTGAGGATCTGTGAACTGGGTCCACACCCCTCAGTTAGGAAGGGACCCACTCCGGAAGGCCGTAATGCCCACGTTCAAAGGCCCTGGAGCTACCCCCACCCCACATCCCGCCACTCCTGCTAGACTAAGTGAGAGTAGGCGGACCTGATCCATCTTCCTCGCTCTGGGACCCGCCGGTCGTCGCTTCGTGGGATTAACCAGCAGCCTGGGAAGATCTTAGCCTGTGTGTCCTAGTGGACCTCCCACTGCGAATGCACCTTTACCTCTCCTAGACCGGGTCTCCATTCGCGCCCCCAAATGCCAATGACTGGGAAGTAAAGGTCAGGGCAAGGCAGATGCCAGCGCGCTCTTGAAGAGCAGAAGCCTGATTCCCGGTCAGGACTGAGTAATGGCAGTTTTCTGTTTTGGTTTTTTGTTTGGTTGGTTGGTTGGGTGTTTTTGTTTGTTTGTTTGTTTGTTACCAAATAAAAATAGCTGGTTTGAGGTTAAATAAGTATTCTATAAGATGAGAATGGTTGCAACTGAAAGATGCTCTCTGCCTTCTGATTGGCCCAGAGAAGAGACACCGTGGGTCCCTCAGTTGTCTCGGGATGGGCCAGTCTGTTGGAGGGGAATTTGCCTACCGAGTAGAGTTTGTCCAAGCACTGAACGCCAAGAGGTGAAACAACGTGGGGATCCTAATGTTTCTCACTATGTTGTAACTGACAGATCTCTAACTACTATTTTTTAGCCAGAGCAAAGAGGGAAGCTCCAACAACCTGGCACTGCCTTTCCAGTACTGAGAGGACCCAGGAGTTGTACAGCTCATGCTTAGTCTCTCCTGGGCTGTGGTGGTCTCAGGGGCAGACTGTTTATCAGCTTTGTGTGTCTGAAGCACATAGTAAATGCTTAGTAAAAGTCTGTTGAAAGAATGGACTGAGCAAAATAGCAAGTCCCTGAGAGCAGTGACCACATCAAGTAGAGTTGGGTTCTACTCCCCCAAAAGGATCCCCTCCCCTTTTTTATTTAGAAAGTTGACATTTCTTCAATCCCTTTAAAGTGCTGTGAAAACCCAGCTTCAAACACACTCAGTCTACCACGTTACCACCTCCATCCCCTCCTAATAGAAATTTCATAGCCACTACTGACTGGGAGTAACTCAGACCATTTGTTCCCTCGAGAATCAATTTGATTTTATAAAAAAATTCATATAATCATGGCACTCAAATTAGTCTCAATAAGACATCTGTTATTTTTATGCTAAATGCAAATGTGCTACTTTTTACAAAGGAAAGGAGATGGAAGAGGGAGGGAATGGAGGAGGGAGAATCGTACCACCAAGTTTCCCCAAATTCATCATACTCTGTATTTACATATAATACGCCTCCTCCACCACCAGCCCAGCACAGGGGCACACAGTGGCTCACTGGCATTACCCCCCACACACACACACATACACACTAATTAGGTAGAGAGCTGGTAGCCCCTGACCGAGTCCCTGTGCCAAGATCCTTAGATGACCATTTGGTTGAAAGGGTCAGCCAATAATTCAGTAATATTAGGCATATCTAGTGCCCTTTATGGCCACTTAAATTGAGATATTAGAAAAAGAATTATATTAGCATAACCTATTTCATTATGATGGAAGTTTACGAGTATGCACCTGCTCATACCTGGCTTACCTCTACAGGTTGACCTCCCGCTATGAGTGCTTCATTTCAACACCCAGTGCTTCCAGTGACAGGGAGTTGGCAGTTAAGTAGCCAGAGATACTTGGGTCTGTGTCTTCAGTGCTCTTCATCTACATGTCTGGATTCCACAGCTTCTGTTAATATGTCCCAGAATATCTCCTTGGCTGGGCACTGCTGTCATCTATTGACATTTCCTTGGCCTTTTGCTGCCCATTTGAGGGACTGATTTATCAATTCCTGCTGTAAATGATAGTGGTAACAACACTGATAACAGCTAACACATAGCGAGTACTTTGTTCCTAACACTATACACTTTCCCATTTAATCCTCCAATAGCCTTGTGAGATAGGAACTATTATTATATCCATTTACAGGAGAAACAATTGATGTCTAGAGAGTTAAGTAATCTATCCAAAATCAGTCAGCTAGTAAGTGACAAAGCATATTAGAGCAAGCAACTCTAGCTGCAATAACAGGCAAACCCCCAAATTGCAGTGTCTTAACACAACAAAAGTTTATTTCTCAATTACATCCCTCCCCCTGGCTCTAGTGGCCCGTACACTTTGAGGGGCCACTCTATGTGTAGTGGCTTCTTGTTGCTAGGCCATCCATGTGAGTGGCTTCTTGTTGCTAGGCCAACATGGAACGCATGTGCTGCTTCTGCTTCAGGGCAAGAGAGCCAAAAGAGGCTTTGCAGTCTTTCTGTCAGAGTCCTGTGGCACGAATAAGTCACATGACTCCAACCTGACTACAAGGAGGGCTGGGACCCACAGGGGAACATGTGGGTATTTAGTGAGCACCAGCTGTACTGCTCCACTCCAAATCCTATGCTCTTAACTCTCTTAACTCTCCTTAGCTACACTAGCTGGCGCTCAGCAAAGCCCCAGGTTGAACCTCCCCTGCTAACACTCAGGCTGTGCCGACCTTTCTTGCGAGGCTCACTGTTTCTCCGACCTGTCTTTACTCCACTTGCCAGTGGCGTTTCCACTTCAGTAGAGCATCCCTCTCCCATTGCCTTTTCCTCTGCTTCTCACTGTCTTCTTTCTGTTCAACCTCACTCTAAGTACTGAGTCTTATATCTTTCTGTTACGTGAACCCTCTCTGATCTTTCAGCTGCTCTGGGAGTGTTCTTGCATCATTAACTGTATTTGTTCTGGCTGGTCACTTTCAGCATGTGACAATATTTGTTGGGTTTTTTCCTGCTTCAAATAGTTATATCAAGAAGAACGTTCAAATAAGTGCAGAGTATAAACCGATGGGCTCTGCTATCACCTAACCTCTCCACAAGGATTTCCACAGCAAATACGTTCCAACACTTTTCTCTGTTTAAGTAATGCAATATTTTTATAAAAATAGAGTCAGAGTTTACATGCTATTTTGTAAGTTGCCTTTTTTTTCTCCCACTGAACAAAATAGGTAGGCCCCAAGTTTCTAAGCCAAATCATATTGATCTACCTCATTCTTAAGTGCTGCTTGGGTTTCTACTGTGTGGATGTGTCTTTACATATTTAGCCAACACCCTTTTGAAGAATACTTAGGTTGCTTCCAATTTTTTGCTGTTTTAAATAATACAGCACTAAAACATCTTTATAAAATTTCTTTGTGCACTTACCTAATTATTTCCCTGAGGTAAACGTTTGTAGGTAAAATTGCTGGGTCAAAGGCATGCATATTTTTTATCTTCATACCATCATTTTATCTTTGCAAATTCAAAGGTAAAATAGCATTTGGCTTAATACCACTTATTCACTTTGTTACCTCAAGCACATTAACCTCCTGGAACCTCAGATTGACTGTCTATGAAATGGACGTTTAATAGTGCCAAACTTATAGGACTTCTGTTTGCTTTAAATAAGATAAAAGTGTTTAGCACCATTCCTGACACAAGTAGCCACTTCACAGATGTTAGACAAGAGAAATACAAGTATTTTTAAAATTGGCATTTCTTTGCTCATTAGTAAGGTAAAACTTTTTCTTATACAGTACTTACTGTATTTCTTTGAATGTCTGTAAATAGAGTGTTTTATTTTACATAGATTTATAAGAAGTATATTCAGGATACTCACCCTTCTGTATGAATTTGGACAATGCTTTACAGGAAGGGCGTGGCCATTTACCATCTATGTTTGTGGGAAATGATAGTTTCCCAGTAGTGTCACTGGAAGGACGTGCAAGATAAAACCAAGAAAAAGGGCTTTTTACTGGAGTAAAATACACATAAACCCCAAGGATTTTGTTTGTTTGTTTCCTATCTTTACCTTCCCCACATGGGACAGCCTCCCAACCCTTACACACTGGTCTGGTCATAACAGTTGTGGAAAGCTGGGGCCTTTTCTCGCTGCTCAGTGCCCCTGCTCCACCAGTTGTTCATATTCTTAACAACACCCCTGTGCCTATCACAACAACACAGTGGAAGGCTGGACATCAGAGGTCACTGACAGCGCCAAACGGTCCCAGCAGCCAGTAAAAGGAAAGCAGCTGGATCATCTCGGCACATTTAATCAACCTGTCGTCTGCACAGACTGTGCTGGCCATTGTTTTACAAGTAAAAGTCCTGCAGTACTGGACCTGATTCACCCTGCACTTCACTATTACATACTCCTAGGTTTTTTTAAGAAACATCATTTGTTGCTCTCAGTATCACCAATTATCTTCTACTAGACTGCCTTGAATAACCTAACTAGCTAATCAATACTGGTAATAAATACAACATAGTCATGGCACTTAGGAAAAAATATTGAAAACTTTATAGGAAACTTTGTAAAAATTTTACTAATCATTCAGTCTCCATGCTGACCTGTGTACTATCATTTCTGTTTACTCGAAGGACCAAGAGGAGGACAGGTATGAAGAGGTGAGAGAGAAAAGGAACAGGATATAGGGAACCTATCCATGTGTGATGTGATCCTGTGGCTCGGCTCTGGTTCTGAATGCAGACAGATGCGCGTGGAGTGCAGAGAACATCCGTGAATAGGTCTCCCGCGGGGAATCAGGCCTGCATTGTACCTAGGCCGCTTTGAGACTTGCTTTTGCTAAAAACTCCCTCACCTTGAATTGAGGCAACATGTGGGTACTGCATATCTTTAAAGTAACTTCCTAAAATCTGTGCTAAACCTCTCAAGTTTGGGTGTAATCAGTTCAACCTCTTTTCCCTTTACATTTGCAAATACCTTTGTCTTAAAGGGATTAGCAACATTCTTTTGTTATGGTAACCACCCAAAGTGAACCTGTGCATAGTTAATGAGAACCATCCTGGATGTAATGTACCTAGAGTGTCAATAAAAGCCTGTCCAGGCGAGGGGTCCCGGCCCTCTGTCTGTCTGAGACAGAGTGGCCGTGCAGGCTGGCCCTCTCTCATCCTCACCCTCTCCCTCACCCTCGCCCTCACCCTCACAGGCGCTCTCTCTCCCTCCCCCACCCCACCCCCACCCCCACCCCCACCGCAGGCCCTCTTTCTCTTACTGAGAGAGTGGCCTCGCAAGCCCTAGCACTCTCTCACTTAGAGTGGCTCGCATCCCTTTTTCTCCACCAGATTCCTTTCGTCTGCATGAATTTGTTCATCACTTGTCTGGGGATATAGGACAAGCATTCCACAACAACACGCAGTCCTGCCAGACGGGACCACGACAACAGGATATCCAAATACGCTTTGCTTTTGCTTCAGAAAAGACGGTGTTCTAAATAGATACCAGCTCTGCCCTGCTCCATCTTAAACAAAGAAATGGTCTGAATAATCTGTAATACAGAATATGTTGAGCAAATTAAGATTTCTCCATAAAATGGAGTATTATATAGAGATAATTAAACATAGATTTATTGACATGGAAGGATGTTTTTTCAAATATTGTTGGGTGAAAAACACAGGTTATAATGTAATAATATAATGTTCCCATGATTTTGCTTATACACATGTGTCTTCATACACTTATACACACGTAACCATACACACGTATCTCAAAGATATACACCAAAGTATTAACTCTGAGATCCCAGGTGACTTTAATTTCTCTTTCTAGCTCATCTACATTTTCTCATTCTTTGACATAGAATACATATTTAATTGCATGGTGTAAAATTAAATATATTGGAGGAATTTTCAAAAAACAGAATCAGCTCATTCAAACTGGCCTAAACTTTAGAAGACCTTCACATTGAGTTTAATTTAGTACTTTAATGATGTCATAAAGGACCTGAATTTGTTCTTTCTCTCTGCTCTGCTTTTGTTATAGGCATTACTAGTGCTCACCAGCTAGGTGGGGCCATGCACCTAGAGCTTGACCTTCACTGTCCAATACAGCAGCTGCTGTCCGCGTGCATCTACTAAACTCTCGAAGGGTGACTAGTCCACGTTGAGATGTATTGAGAGTGTAAAACGTACATCAGGTTTCAAAGACTTAGTACACATAAAAAGAGAATGTAAAAATACATCATTAACCTTTATGTTTATTACATGCTAAAATGATAGTAATTGAATATATTGTGTTAAATAAAATATATTAGTAAAACTAGCTTGATAAGTTTCTTTTTATTTTTTTAATATGTGGATACTGGAAAATGAGGTTTGCACAGGTCCTCTACACATCTATGAGAATGGTTTAAAAAACTGATCATATCAAGAACTGGCAAGGATGTGAAACAACTAGAACTCTCATTTATTTTTCTGGTGTTAATGTAAAATGGTCCAGACACACCAGAAAACAGTTTGGCAGTTTCTTATAAAGTTAAACATGAAGTTACCACATGGTAACTTCCCACTCCTAAAAATTTACCCAGGGGAAATGAAGACTTATGTTCATACAAAAACCTGTATGTACATGTTAACATTGGCTTTATTAGTCACCAACAACTGGGAACAATCCAAGTGTCCCTCATCTAGAAAATGAATAAACAGCTGTGGTATACTCATACAATGGAGTACTACTCAGCAACGAAAAGGAACAAACTACCAATATGCACCGCAGCACAGATGAATCTCAAATGCAGGATGATACATGAAAGAAGCCAGGCTCAAAAAGCTCCATACTCTGATTCCACTTATGTGACATCCTTGAATGGCAAAACCATAGGGTCAGAAAGAAGATCAGTGGTTGCCAGGGGCAGAGGGTAATTTTGGAGAGAGATGGAACTGTTCTAAAACATGCTTTTTTTTTAAAACGTGCTTATAGTGGTAATTACACGACTGTATGTTTATTGAAACTCACAGACTGTACACCAAAAAGGGTAAAGTTCACAGTATATAAATTATACCCTAATTTAAAGCATGAAAAACAAACAAATCTTAGAAAACAAGCATTACCTTCAAATTTGGCAATAACAACAACAATAAGAAAGTTATTGGGAAATATTTACACATATGGATCACATTACATCTTATTGGACAGCACTGCTTTAGATTATGGGCCATCTGACACTTTGAGGCCAAAACAAGTACAGCAACGCTCCCTTCCCCTGCCTCAGCAAAGTCCAAAGCTTATGATGTAGTATCATTAGACAGTGGAAACTCAATAAGCCCAGGTGCCTGAATGACTATTTGGAACAAAGGCCCCTATCAACATTCATCAGACAGATAATGTGAGAAATAAACTTTATTAAGCAACAAAGATTTGGGGGCTGCTTGTTACTTCAGCATAACCTAGCCTATCCTGAAGAATGCTTCCTTTCACTGTGTTAGCTGTGTCTTCCACGGGGATCCCACTTTTAGATACAAAATAACTGCCAGCAGCTCTCAGAGCTGCATGCATTTATTTGTCCAACCTACAGAGGGTTAACACAGAGCTATCTAAGAAAAGCAAAGAATCAACTTTCTTGTGCACCTCCAGCAAGCATTTCCTTGCATTTCATTGGCCCACATTCTCTCCTATTCTCATCTCTGAATCAACACATTTCACAGGGCACGAAATTTCATAAACTAGTTAAAACCTGAGTCATAAAAAATGCTCCACCCCTACAGTCAGGAGTAGAGTTAACTTCCCCCCAAAGTACGGTGACTAATTTGTTATTCAAACCAACATGCTTGAGAGAGTAATAAAGACTGTATTAATAATTATGCCAGGATAACAGACACAAAACAGGGCTCCAAAGGAAGATGTGCATACCTGAATGAAAAGTTGGTAGTAAGAGAAAGTGGAATGAATATTGAGGAGATAGTCACAATGACCATTTAAAAAAACATTTCAAACGACATATCTACCTCCCTGTCCCAGTCCATTCAGGCTGCTGTGATGAAATACCATAGACTGGGTGGCTTATAAACAACAGAAATGTATGGCTCACAGTTCTGGAGGCTGGGAAGTCGAAGATGAAGACACAGGCAGATTCAGCGTCTGGTGAGACCCGCTCCCTGGTTCACAGATGGCCATCTTCTCGCTGTGTCCTCACATGGCGGAGGAGGTGAGGGAGCTCTCTGGGGCCTCTTTTATAAGGGTGCCAATCCCATTCGTGAGGGCTTCAACCTCATGATTTAATCACCTCACAGAGGCCCACCTCCAGATACTGTCGCATTGAGAATTAGGTTTAAACATATGAACTGGGGTGGGGTGAGGGATGCAAGCACTCAGTCTACAGCACCTGCAAGGGAAATAAAGAGTCCCTGAGGTAGTAATTACCAATAATCTCTATGAGTGAAAACTGCAGACTGCAAGGCTTGCTTCTGAATCCAGCCCGTTTCCAAGATACTCTTTCTAAGGTAACACAAGGAAATCACTATTGGTGAGCTCAAGCCTCCTGGTGTGCCCGGGCTCTCCACCCACTCCCCACCTGCAAGGCTTTTGAAAGACCTCAGAACAGAAACAACAAACAATACTTTCTCAGAAGGAAAATCATGGCTTTGAAATTATTTTCACTGCAATCCAAAGATATTGGCCTCCACAAACCAAGGAAAGAGACTGTGTTATCTCGCTGAGCCCAGAAAGTAACACCTTTGATGGCATCTCAGGTCCAAGACTGACCATTTGACTGACTTTAGGTCGGTCATTAGTAGACGGTCGTCTAAGCCCCCATCTGTAAAAGGGAGACTATAGTACTTGGGATCCACTTATTAAACTGGGTTGTTTGAGGCGTGAATTAAGAAAATGAATATGAAAATCTTTTGAGACACGAAGAGAAGTATACAAGTATAAAGTATTATTATTAAGAACTTTCAGCTAGGTCAGGCATTTTTATGCACAAGGCAGTTTTAAGGCTATGAATAATCATTCTGTGGTCATTGGATATGTAAATGCTCCCAGAGGTCTATTTCAGCAGGCTATTCAGATAAATCAAAACCGATGATGATGATGTTGATGATGACATGATGATATTTCTCTAATCATGAACGAGAAGCAGAGAGCAAAGATAATGATCTCATACCTTGATCCGTGGAAGAAGACTGAGCACCTTTTAGCATCTTTATTTTTTAAAGATTTCCAGTGATGATATAATCAGAGCTGCAACTTTTACTAGCAACGGGGTCTGGTATGTTTGCTCATTTTAATCTATGAACATTTAATTTTGCTGTTTTTCTCTTTTATCCTATGAATACCTAGTAGTAGCTGAGCTGCAATATATCTGGCTTGGATGCCTCTGGAGTGGTTCAGTCTTAAAATGATTGTGGACTCTGAAATGACAGGGAACAACTGGCCTTGGGTTCTCAGGGGAGTCCCCTGGCAGACAGGCAGTCCTGAATCTGCTGTCATTTTTAGGAGGTTGTAGCATTGAGAAATGTTTCCCTTGTGGGTACAGGACAAAAAGAAGGTGGGAAAGCAGACAGTGAAGAGCCATGACCCTGTGTCCCTTCACATCTTGTTTAGAACCAAAGTATATGGAATCTGAAAGGGTCTCAGAGACAGGGGACACACTGGTGTCTCCTTGAGATGGCCCCTTCTTACCAACTTCATCCTCCGCCTTCAGAATCCGCCACCATGTGTCTTCTGACCAAATCACAGCAATGTGAGTCGGAATCAATGATGCCTTGATGTAGTTATCAGTATAGAAAATTTAACTTGCAAGGAAAATGGCCAAGGCCATTTATAAAATGTAAAGACATGTACTATCTTAATTTACATATGATGGTACAAAGAAGGGAGCCCACTCTAAAGAGTAAAGGGCAAGAATTGCTGCAGAAATACAATTAATTTCATAGATACCCAAGAATAGAACAAAGTTTCTACATTTATGTACCTATGTGATTTAACATGGCTAGAACATCATGCTTTCCTTTGTACTCTCCTCTTCACAGAAAAAGTCACAACTAAAAGCTTTCTACTCTGATTTTCTCAAATTTATTTGAAAAGGAGGGCAATTGTTTTCATCCACAACTGTACTTATAAACCCGCTTTTAATCTAAATATATTAAAAGACTTAACAATAAGCTTTGGATTGAACTGGAAAGTTGTTTACAGGATGCTATTTTACGTACACCATCAAAAATAACCTCAATCATTTTAATTTTCATCATAAATGTGGGGACACCATAAGTGGCTACCTACATCAGTTAAAGATAAAATAACACTCTGGTGCATAGACACATCAATTAGTATTATTCATGGCGTGAAGTCCACCCAGACTAGTTAGAATTGCTTTCTAACTAGAGTGACTACAGAGGTCCCCGGCTGGCCTGCCCGCCCAGTGCCCAGCTGAGTGGAAGGAATCCCATCGAGGGGCACTTACCCACAGGACTCTTTAGTTAACCTGTTTTCTGGCACCCCCAAACATGCATGCTCATTCAGGAAAGGAACAACCAAAGTTTGCTGAAGAAATAATATCAACCTAGTCCTGCCATAAATAGGAACGAACACGAAAATCAAAACACATCTGAGAAAAGAGCCACAGTCTGAAGTTGAAATATAAAAAGTGAACAAAGGAAATAACTGATCCTTAAGTAAAAAGTCATCATGTAAGAAACAAAGAAAACTTTCAATAAAGAGTTCATACCCTCAGAGTTATTTGAAAGGACAGTATTTCTGAAAAACATGCACTGGCCACTATGAAAAAAGAGTAGTTAAGAACATAAAAGAGTTCGTGAAAAATAAATATATAATTTCCAAAATAAGAACAACTTAATAGAAGTTCTGAATAATAGAACACACATAGCTGCAAACTTTAATCAGTAGCCTGAAAGATTAAAACAGGGTATTTTCAAAACTTGGAGCAATAAAATATAACGTAGCTCCAGGGACCCAGTATCTGTCTAACAAGAGTTTTCGATGGAGGGAATAGAGAAAACATAAGGAAAATAGTAGTAGCAGAAATAATAGTTCTTCACACCGAGAAGACGGAAGCCTGAGCACGGATCCCACTCTCTCCCGACTGCTGGTGAGATAAACAGCTAACGTGGAGAGGTCCCTTGGCCTTGGAAGATGGTGTGGCCAACTTAGGATTTAATGTCTCTACCAGAGTCCGGTAGTTCAGCCAGAGCTGTTTTTCAAAAAACATAATTACCTGCCACGAGGGCATAGTCCAGCTATAGAATGCTGAGGGCCTGCATTTTGGTTCTGCCACAGAGGTTTGTCATAAACACCACGTAGCAACATCCTCACTGCTCATACCTCAATGTTACAGTCTGCTGGGTCCTTTGGGCAAAGCATCTGGCTGCTTACACTGCCCCAGGGACCTGCTATAGAACTCATTCTTGCTCTGCACCCTACGTTGTGAGGGCAGTCTTCTGTGTTGCCCGGTATAGGGGTTGAAGCAGTATTCCCAGGTGTAGAATACACTGCCTCCAAACCCCACAGAGGCCTACCAGGCATTGCATCTCCTTCTGCATCGTGGATAAGTGGAATAATTTATCTTTCATTTTGAAGGGATATCCTGACACACTCAAGACTACTGAACTGCTGAAACTTTTTCCCAGGAGATAGAGTCTCGAATCTTTGTAGGGTTTATCAAGCACAGAGGTCTTTCCAAGGCCTCCAGTGTGCTAGCCACTTTTTGCTCCTCTGACCCTATTAGAATAATGCCTTTGATGTGGTGGATCAGTGTGTTATTCTGGGGGATGTCCACATGGTCCAGATCTCTTCAGACTATGTTATCATAGAATAGATTATGGTAGAAGGTGGTAGATTTCACATAGCCCTGGAAAAAAACCTGCAAATATGTATTGTTGCCTACTCGTGAATTTTTTTTTCTTCTGATTGGAATAGAAAAGAATGCATTTGCCAACCCAGGGGCCACATTCCATGTACCTGAGGCCATGTTGATGTACCAGTAAATTTACATTTGACACAGCAGCTGCAACTGGAGCTACTACTTGCTTGAGCTTGTGGTGGTCTGCGGGGATCCTCTAGGATTCATCTGGCTCCTTTGGTGGCCAGGCTTGTAAATTAAATGGATGAGTATGAGTGTATGTATTTTCTCTCTTGTATGTTTCCTATTGCTTCTGTAACAAGTCACTACAATCTTGGTGGTTTAAACAACAAAAATATATTATTGTATAGTTCTGGAGGTTGAAGATTAAAATGAGTCTCACTAGACTAAAATCAAGGTTAGTAATCCTTGTGAAATCCATTTCTTTGCCTTTTGTAGCTTCTAAAGGCTTCCCTGGCTCATGGTCTCCCTCCATCTTCAAAGCTGGCAAGAGCAGGTCGTCTTTCACAGGCTGCACTGCCCTGACATGCTGTCTCTTCTCACTCTTCCACACGTGAAGTGAACTGATTAGCAACTTTAACTGCATCCGCAACCTTGGTTCTCTCTGACATGTGACATAACACAGACACAGGTCCCGGGGATTAGGACGTGGGCATCTTTGAGGGGGTGATGATTATGCCCACAACTCCTCTTTCCCCGAGAGTGCAGTTGCTTGAGTAAATGGCCACATCCCTTTGGGGAAGGACTGGGAGCATTATTACTGTGGTAACTATGCATCATGGTGTTATGGGGGTCTTCCTGTGGATCCAACCTCCTCTTCAGTCAACATGCTCCAGGTTTAGAAACTAGTTCAGATCTGAATTCAGGCAATGTAGCATGGCTTTTTATTGTGGCGACTGCTCTCTGCCTTCTGGTCATTCAGCCTCAACTTGTTACAATGGTACACACTGAGTAGTACAGTACCTATGTTGTCTCTCATCTATTTTGCCCGTAGGGCCACTTGTTCAATTAACCATCTATACAGACCTCTTCAAGTCAGATCCCCTTTGTCATTCCAACCCTGTGACTCATTACAATAGTTGCAACATCCACCTGGCCTCTATTGTCCTGGGTTCCTATTAGCCTAGTTCTATAATAGGCTCTCTTCCCATCAGTCCTGGCTAACAGAGGGGCAGCACTGAACAATTTTAGTGACACTGGTGCCCTGTCTCTATGGCCTTGGTGGGTGGTATGTCCTCTGAGTGCGCCTGTGGAATGTGATGATGCTCCAGTGGGTCTTCTGGCCTCACATAGTGCACCCACTTCAGCATGCCCACTTCCCTGGGCCTTTTCATCCCTTCCTCTATTGGCCCCACAGAAATTCTGGCACTTCAAGTTTATATATATATATATGAGCCATCACTTTTTCTATGCTCCTAGAAAGTAGCAAGTCCATACCATCTCCTGGGGACTTTGCCAGAGCATTAAATCCTGTATCTCAGGTGCATGCTCTCAGACCAATAGACTCTCCACTATTCAATCTCGTGTCCCTGCCCTCTAATCAAGCACCCTCAACTGAGACCCAATCTCAGAGCAGTGACTCCTGGCTAGATTTACAGCTCCTGCAGGATACAGTCCCTTTCCTCCCTTCTCAGGCCCCGCTGTGGATGCCGTGTGTAACTCAAGACACAGACCTAGTGTACAGGAAAGGACGTAGAAGTACAACAGATCCTGGGAGAACCACGTGTTATCTTGCTTGGGAGAGATCTTTGAATTTCCTTCAGGGAAGGGAGAAATGCTAACTTTTAGTACAGTGCGGTAATCTACTGCGGCAAAATCACAGAGCTCTGGAGGTTCAAAATCTGTTCACGTCTTTATCCCAAGGTCCTGACCTTGGCATAATAGACCTACCTTAGTTGGGAGTTAAACATTCTCTAGAGCTCGCTCATTTATATCTCCCTGGGTCTGGCCCACAGCTTTTTCTGAAAGAGATAGGAGCCTCTTTGTAAGCTTAGAGAGAGGCGCTGGCTTTCACAGAGAGAGAGAGTGGCTTTCACACTAGGCCTATTAATGTCTGCAGATTTTCCTTACCTTTTTTTTTAGAGTGATTATAAAACTAATATGGTAGGCTTGTTAAAATTCAGATATCTCCAGAGTTTCTAATTCTGTGAGCCTGTGATGGGGCCCCACAATTTGTATTTTTTACAAGGTTTCAGTAGATACTGTGCTTTGAGAAGCATTAATCTAAGGTATCAAGGGCTTTTAGCAACAACCATCTGATCCCATTGCTTTTAGAGTTACTATTTCTTTTATACTACTCAAATGCCTGATAAATCACACTATATTGCCTTCTACCAACATGGCATTTCAATTTACCATCAATGATAGTTTTAACAATGGTATCTTGTGCCGGGAGCTATGTGTGCTCCACCTACCGCCAGTGATGAGATCTTCATCACCAGGTAGCCACCAAATTATCCACATCCAAAACCACAGCACATCATCTGCTCTCTCATAAAACTCCTGCCACCAACTCTTCTAGGTTAGGTTCTCTTGAAGCAGATGCTAAGCCCAAGTTTTGTAGACAATGTAGATTTGGGGACTCATCTCAGGAAGAGAAAATAGGACTGAGCAGAAGTTAAACTGTGATGAAGGCCAGACAAAGCCTTAGCCAAGGCCATTGGGAACTTCTGCAGCATACTGACTTCCAGACATGACAAGTCATACTGGGTAGACATTGCTGGGCCCTTATACCCCCCAACACAACAAGTCATTGAATGACTCATCTTAGGAAGTCATGTTTTTGAGTGAGGCCGCACTCTGACACTGAGCCAAACCCCGAATCCAGAGGCTGCTTGTTTTCTTCTTGAGCCAGAAACTCTTCCTTGAAGGCGGAGAAGGGTGGTACATCTCCACATGACCAAAGGGAAATGAAAGGGGTTATGGAGGGACTCTAAGCTTTTATCTGGGTACTACTATAACTAAACACATTAAGTATGTATTCGCACTCAAAGAAATTTTCCATGAGCCATGGAAAAACAGAATCTTTGGATTTAGCCCCAAGCAGGAATTATGAAAAAAAAAAAACATTTAACATCATTCAGGTAACATTTCTCATCTCCACAATAAACATTAAAAAAAATTTTAACTTAGACAGAGGGGAATGAAAGGAGAAAGAGAAGGAGAGAAACATCAAAGTGAGAGAGAAACATCGATTGGTTGCCTTCCTTATTGCCCTGACCAGGGACGAACCTGCAATCCAGGTGTGTGCCCTGATCCAGAATGGGCAACCTTTTGGTTTGTGGGATGACACCCAGCCAACTGAACTACACTGGCCAGGGCAAATAAACTTTTTTTTTAATAGTCCTAAATGATCAGGACTCAGATGGGTTTATACTTTCATCTTCTTCACAGAATGCAAAAGGACAATGAAATAATTTCTGTAGAGTTGTAAAAGAAAAGGACTTTGAACCTAAAATTGTATACAAAATTTCATACAAAGAAAAGTCATTATTGAAAAGTGAAAACAAATGAGAAATTTTTATTTAACTACTATTTCTTGCTACTCAGTCTTCCTGAAAAAGTTCAAGACATGTTTCCACAAATATATTACCTAAAAAACATAGGAAGACATGAGATACAAGAAATAGCATTGAGCAAAGAAACAAACTTATAGTAAGTATAAAGAATATTAATATGGAAATACAACTTGATAAAGAATGGCTTAAATATCATGAAAATGAAATAACTATATTATAAAAACTTCAAAAATATAAAGTTGAAAATAATTTCAACACTACACATCACTTTAGTGGTTGGGGACAGGAGTAGAAACACCACAAAGGTTGAGTCTCATTGTGGAGGAGGTTATGGTCACCTCTGATTCCAGGGTAGATTTGATCAGGGATGGGTTCATTCTTGATTCAGTGTTTATGAGGACAAGCAAGTTCCTCTGACTAGCCAGCCAGAGTCACCTGCTCATTTCTGTGATGGCGGATGTGTGGACATAGTGGCTGAGAGACCCACATGGAGTGAGGGAAGTTCCCTAATGAACCAAAAGAAGGGAAACTAGAAAGCCAAACTTTATAAGTACCCCAGACCACAACAAAAGACACTTTCCAAGTCACAAAGGAAAAAAAAAAAAAAGACAAGAAAAGTCAACTCAGCAAATACTAGGAAATGTGATTTTTAAAAATGCCAATGAGCGTAATAAATCAAAAGCATAAAAGATGATGGTTAAGAATAAAATTAAAATTAAAATATTAGTAATCATAATAAATATAAACAGATAGGACTCATTTTAAGGGATGGAATGCATATGTATCTCATTTATAAGAGACACAGCTAGTACAAATGACACCAAAAGTTTGAAAATAAAGGAATAAATATATCAAGGGAATTCTAACAAGGAAAAAATATTGAGTAGTAAGAATAAATATAAAGGCAACAGGGAATTCAAAGAGATAAAGTGTTAACTAAACAAAAGGAATCTCTTATGTTGATAAAAAGTTACAAACCACCAAGAAGATATTATATCCACCCAACTTAGTGGATCAAATAACATGACATCAAAACGTATAAAGTGGAAAGTGTAATAAAAAGAGTACTTGACACAAAACACATCACAACAGATGACTTCAACATACGTCTCTTAGCCATGACTAGATCAAATAGAGAAAAAATATGGAATATATTTATCAATAAAGATATGGGCACCTAAAATGTGTGCCATTACAGAATCTCTGATGCAAAATTCAAAACAAAGGTAAATTCATACATTTAAAAAAATAAGGGTCTCAACTAAAAGGTTGAGTTGTGTAAATGTATAATTACCCTTAAAAACAGAGGTATAAATCGAAAAGGAATCCATGAAGTTTTCATTCTTCTTCCTTGATCTTCTGTGATAACGATTGAAGCTAATGGTACATCAAGCACTTATATATTTATTCATGGGGATGGGTGGACAATTAGATAGAGAGACAGATGCATAGATAGATAAGCTTTGAGGATCAATCCCCAAATAATTGTGTTATCCTATACGTCTCCTCCAGCTAAGACTATCTCAGAGTTTATGAGCCAGTACAGACCAATATAAAAACTGTATGAGTATGTATGGACTAGAAATATATCTTGAAAATTAATTTTGAAATTTGAATCTCTGAGTAAAAATGATGTTTTAAATAAAGAAATATGAGCAAGACTGATTTTCTGAGACTAAAGGACTTCGTTTGGGGGTCAAACAAAACAGCAGCTATAGAGATCATGCAGGAGACTTCCTGATCAAGCGGCCCTGTCCTCACCATGGAGAGTATCAACACCATCAACATTCATATTGTTCTGCTGGATCCCAAAGGTCATGTGGCTTATACACAGCACAATACATGCTGTGGAGAAGAGCTTATACATTTAAATGCATCATGTAGAAATGATATCATTCAAAGAACTTAACACGTGGCTCAAATGACAATATAGAAACCTCTTAGAGTGACATAACTGGAAGCTATTTTAAAACCATGAAACACATTAGCAGAATGGAATAAAAATATATTTTGTATGTCAAATAGTATTAACATCATATTAACATCATGAATACTATGAATTCACAGGTGAAATTATGAACTGAATTATGCCTCGATATTTTTGGCAGCAGTCTGATCAAGGGTCCCCTAACTAAGGTCTCACGAGTTTACTCTTCCATCATGGCAGGGCTTTTGCAATGCAAACCGCTCCCACAACAGTGCCCCCCTCACAGACTTGAAAGTCGGCATCTTGCTGCTTAGCAGAAAAACACTATATGATACAGAAGCAGTAGTTTATCTTCAGAAGGTCGCCCTACAAACATAATGCCAAGCTTTGCTGCTATTTCACAGATGAAGAGTTTGATACAATGAAGGATAAGTGACTTGCCCTGACCAGACTAGGCAGTGGGTAAGTACAAATGAGATTTTGTCAGAAGCAATTCACAGAGCACAGAAACCAAGCGTGGCAGGAAGGAGGGAACTAGACAGTATCTCAAACACATGAGAATGTAATGATGTAACTATGCTTGGAAATTCTAGTGATACTCATTGCACAGAAAAATATGTTTGAATGATCATTTAAGAAACCTTTTTCTACATTAGCAGGAGAATATCAGATATTCCTCGCAGCAACATCTTCAATGATGTGTCCCCTAAAGCAAGGGTCATAAAAGAAAGAATAAACAAATGGGACCTCATCAAATTAAAAAGCTTCTGCATGGCAAAAGAAAACAGCATTAAAATGAAAAGAGAATCAACTATATGGGAAAACATATTTGCCAATGATGACTCGGACAAGGGTTTGATCTCCAAAATATATAAAGAACTCACACGACTCCACTCCAGGAAGACCAAA
>VMDR010011906.1:0-27574 GCA_007922815.1 Macrotus californicus
CTGTTGATGGGCATTTAGGTTTATTCTAACTTTTATGCTATCATTAAAGCAATGATATAATAAACTCCTCTTACTGTGAATGCTTTCTGAATCTTTAAGCTTAGGGAAGCCAAGACAATAGATATGTTTTTTAAAAATTAATTCATTGGTATTTTCTTATAAGACACCTGCTTAACAGTGATAGGGTCCATATGCTGTATAAACTGAGAAAAGTCTGATTTTACACGATAAAACAAAAGAGATAGTTTAGATGAACAGGCTTTTCTTCAATTCTCCATTTCTTCTGACTCCATGAAATTATAGAGACAGAAAACAATCATCAGTGTTAACAAGTATTTGTGAGTCTTTGGTTTTTAAACTGTGCTATTGCAGTGTCTGCTTTATAGTAACATTTTGGGCCGACATCAAAAAGCAGAAGTACGAGACTACTTGCCTCATCTGGCCTTTGCTCACTTATACCTTTTGCTTAGGTTCAGTATCAATTTCTTGCTCTCTGACAAATTCCCCGGCAGTAAAGAAATCAACAGTGGAGCACAGAACCTGGTTAAGTGTGAGAATTATCCTTAGTGATTGTCTAGTCACTCATTCAAAGGCATGTTTCACGCAGAGAGATATTCTTTGCAAAGATGCACTTCCAAGAGGACTGATATGAGTCACTGTAGTTGATTAGTCTACAGCAGTGATGAGTCACTGGAACCAAAACACTTTACAAAATGCTCTGTCTTGAACTACTGAGATGTGACATTTTGGAAAATGGGAAGAAAGTTGTGGTATCTTACTATCTCCCTGTGGAGCAAGTCTGTCAGTTGCCAAGTGGAATATTTTCGTTATTGCGATTACTGCTCTCTCAACTTGGAACACCCACTCTAATGCCATCACTCTGGCTTGTAAATTCCTATTATTCATCTTTTAGATCCATCTCAGAACTGAAGCGTTTCCTGAGACACAGTTACTCACTCCTATCAAAGTCCCACAGCTGTTAGTTAGATCATCTGTCACATGATACTGTAATTTACCTGTCCCTATATTTCTCTTCTTTACCATTGTTCTGGGGCAGAGATCCTGTCTTGGTTGTCCTTATGCATATGACATAGTATGGCTCAATTCACTTTGGTTACTCTGTTGAACAGATGTACTTGTTTCTGTAGGCACTATGAGGTGCTAATAATTATGACAATGATAGTGAACATTTACAGAGTCTTCTTGTTCTAGGAGTTTTATGGTCTCAGGTCTATGTGTAAGCCTTTAATCCACTCGAGTTAATTTTTGTGTATGATGTATGACAGTGGTCCAGGTTCACTCTTTGGCATGTTGCTATTGTTTTCACAACAGCATTGACCAAAGAGCTTGTGTTTTCTCCATTGTATATTCTTGGCTTCTCTGTTGTAAACTAATTGACCACATATGTGTGGATTTATTTCTGGGCTCTCTATTCTATTCTACTGATCTGTGTCTGGTTTTTTTTAATGCCAGTATTATACGATTTTGCTTATTATAGTTTCATAGTATAGTTTGAAATCACAGAGCATGATGCCTCCAACTTTGTTCTTCCAAGTGCTTCTTATGTGCCATGCACATAGAATTATACTATATTAACTCACTTAATGCACCATCACCATCCAGGAGGTCAGCATTATAATTCCTTTTACAGATAAGGATGCTGAAGCACAGAGAGGTGAAGAAAAATGTCCTAAGTCATACAGCTTCTAAGTGGTGGAGTTAGGAATTACATTCAAGCATTCTGACACCAGAGGCTGCATGTTTAAGCATTGTGCTATACTGCCTCTATTTTTGTTAGAAAGAGAATCTAAAGATAATTTTTAATAAAACAGAATATTTTTACAAAGAAAAAAATTGCAGTCACCAAAAGAGGATGTCTCAGAATTCATTTGAAGGCTATACTTGAATGAGTTAAAGCTGTACGTATTTGCCTGGGTGGAACTCTGCTCTGTAGTTCGAAAACCAAATTGTAGAGTAGCTGTGTGAGGCACTTCATTATGAATAACAAGAATGTAACAGAAGGCCCACGTGGCCTGGAACTTTTTCTTTCACATCTTACTCCACACTTACAAAACACACAGTACATGTAAGCCAGGCTGTAAACTCTGGTTTGTGATACAAAAGGCGACTAAGTAGGGAGGTGAGCTTATTAATTTTCCTTCTGTGCATTATTTCACTAGTGTCAGAGGCAAAATGTCAGTCTTAATATTTGAAGAGGAATTTAATGAGGAAAAAGTATTAAAGATTAATGAAGTAAAATTCTAGGGAGAAATTTGCCAAGTCACACCTGGTAGACAAAGTCAACTTAATTCAAAACAATGTCCATGAAACCCTCACATTAGAAATAGTAGTTTCATTCTTGAGGACTGTAGGAAATGCTGAAATTACGGCCTGAGGCTGGACCAGTTCTAGTGGGATGCACCAAACTAATTTATGCATCGCCATGACTCACTGTGCCCCACTTGCCCCTCAGGCCTTGGCAACTTGCTCAGTGGGGAGCCCTGGCCACTTGCCCCCACCTGCTATATCATCCTGTCCTGGGTAAGGACCACTCATGCATTCCTGTATGACCAAGTTTCTCACAAAGGCTCTGGCTCCTGTGGCCATTTCTGGGTTCAGAGGAAGTATATATGATGGGACAGGAAATCTGGCCTCCCAGCAGCTGCCCCAGCAGGCTGGGAAACACAACCAAAAAAACGGAGGGGGGCGGTGCTGTGCAGCCCACTTGGACAGAAAACAGAAGAAAGCCAGAACAAATCCCTCTCTCATCCTCCCATTGATCTTCTGAGGCTCAGTGGTCCCATGTGGCCTTTTCAGAGATGTCTGTGTGGCCAAGCAACACACCAGGTCCTCTGATGGAGCCGGGCCAGCTCCGAAGCATACCAGGAAGCCTGTGCCTGAGTTCCTCCAGACGTCACCTGACGTGACTCTCTTCTCCGCTGGTTCTGCTGTGTGTTGTGGCGCTGTA
Source organism: Macrotus californicus (assembly GCA_007922815.1). Lineage (NCBI taxonomy): Eukaryota > Metazoa > Chordata > Mammalia > Chiroptera > Phyllostomidae > Macrotus > Macrotus californicus. The sequence goes on from VMDR010011906.1 coordinate 2,969, forward strand.
ATAAGCCATGGCTGCGACTACACTGCCTCGGTGGTAATGAGCCCTGTGAGCCCTTCCAGTGAGTCATCCAACATGTGGGTGGTCCTGGGACACCCAAAATACCATCCATTGTATTTTTCATGTCATAAAGTTTGAGGGTTTTTTTTTCATATCATCCATGTCTCCTCATAATGAGCTCAATCTTTTATCTACCATCTGGGACATATGGAACATATTTATTATAATTTCATTATAATTGTTTTAATGTCCATGTCTACTAATTCTATCATATGTGTCATTTCTGGGACTGTTTCTCTTGATTTTTTTTTCTTCATCTGCAGAAAAGCACAGAAATTATAAAACCTTTTATCAATGTAAAGTCCCTACCTAAGTACACCAAAACAATAGCCTTTTGGCATATGTGGTAATTTTTTATTGGATGCCAGATATAGTATTGGGTTGGCCAAAAGATTCATTTGTTTTTTTCTGTAAGATGGCTCTAGTAGTGCTTAGTTGTCTTAACTTCCTTTGAAACAATTTTGTTAGATTGTATTGTGACAGCTGTCATATCAGTGTGCATTAAAAAACATTAGAACTGAATTTTTGTGTAGCCATTTTAATATTGAAGATGGAAGAAAATATGCAACATTTTCAATATATCATGCTTTATTATTTCAAGAAAGGTAAAAATACAACTGAAATGCAAAAAAAGATGTGTGCAGATGGAGAAGGTGCTGTGACTGATGGAACATGTCAAAAGTGGTTTGTGGAGTTTCGTGCTGGAGATTTCTTGCTGGACGATGCTTCAGGGTCAGGTGGACCAGCTGAAGTTGACAGCAATCAAATCAAGACATTCGTTGAGAACAATCAATGTTGTTCCATGTGGGAGACAGCCAGCACACTCAAAATATCCAAATCAATAGAGCTAATGGTGAAAATGAAAAATGTGTCTTTTATTTTACGGAAAAAAAAAATGGACTTTTTGGGCAACCCAATAAAATTTACCTTGTTGCTCATTGGATATTATAATATTCCTTGAAATCTTTTTGAGCATTTTTCTGCAATTCACTGAAAATTGATCCATCTGAGGCTTGCTTTTGAGACTTGTTAGGTAAGGCCAGAGCGGCCTACGTGCCCACTACCGAGGCAGGACTCTCTCACCTTCCCTGCACATTACGAGATGTTTCCTCTGACTAGTGGTAACACAAAGGACTCTAGTCCTGTGCGAGTCCCACGGATTGTCCTGCCAGTATCTTGGGGTGGTCCTTTCTTGGCCTTGTTTTTTAACAGTTTCTCCCCAGGCATGCACTAATCAGCACCCGGCTTAAGATTCCAGAGGAGCCCTGGAGAAATCTCCAGAAATTTCTCTGTGCGACTCCTTCCTCTCCACTCAGCTCCCTCTTCGCCAGGGCTCTACCCTGGGACTTGTAGCTGGCTTGGCCTCCCCAAGTTCTCAACTCTGCCTCTTTGCCAGCGAGACTGTGGGACTTGCTTGGGTTCCCTATCCCTGAGCTGAGGCCTGGAAACTGGGCAGTGAGTAGGAACTCCATAGGACTCCCCTTATTTGTTTCTGTTCTTTAAGGGATCACTGCCCTCCACTGCCTGTTGCCCAGTATCTAAAAAACCATTGTTATATACCTTTTGTTTGTTACTTTTTAGTTTTTCCAGCTTATGACTCCTTCCTGGTCAAAAGCAAACATCCAGACTTCCACACTATTCCTTGAATAATGCAGTCAAGTGACTCGACTTCTCCCCTGTAGGGACAATGTCTGGCATACAGTAGGTAGTCAGACACTGTCTGTGGAATGATTAAATGAGTAACTGGTGCTCCTACCTTTAATATAAAACTAAAGACACAGTATTATTCTTCATTCCCTAAACTGAATACATATTAGTAAACCTTTAAAAAAATTACTTAGATCTATGCAGACTTGAGGGAAAATCTTTGCTCTGTCACTTGGTCATTGTCTGCCCCTATCACCTTTTTCTTTCCGAGGATACCACGTACCTTGCAGGGCATGAGAACCAAGGGTGGTGTACATAAAATCTGCAGTCAAGTCTCAGTGAAACGGGAGCTCTTGCTGTCGCTCTTGATGTGCTTACACAGCGACCTTACATTGATAGAAGGTTTTATAACCCATGTGCTTTCCATACGCATATCTTATATAACCCCAATAATACATCTTCTCCCAAATAATTACCTAGGTTTTATATAAAGCACACAGAAGTTCCTAGGATCTTATGAAAGAAGAAAAAACAACAAAGCAGGCTAATATTTGAGTATTTGCAGACGTGAGAGCAGAGCTTTGCTTCTCTGCCAGGCTCCTGAACATCACACTCTCGCTGGCTTTGAAGAGCAGCATCCGGACTTGCATGATAGACTTTGTCTCTCAAGTTTTCAACCTGCTTTCATCTGGCTGTGTGTGCCAAAGGCTGTTTTTCACAGACTCCCCTTTGTACTCACTGTCTGTGGTGTAAGCCCTAAAATTAATATAGGCTGCTTTGACAGCTGGTAAAATTGGGAGGGTGGTGAATGGCCTAAACGCAAGCTCCCCTCCCCACGAGGCTCTCATGGAAAAGGCCCCCTAGCCCAACAAGCATCCTTATCAGAGGGACCAGGCACAGTTTCTGCTTCTCTCTCACTAATGGGTTTTAGCTCCCTGCCAGCCTGTGGAGTTACTCAAACAAGCCAATCACATCCTCCTGTAGGAACCAGGGGGCACCCCTCCCTCTTGATACTATAAAGTTTGTCCCCACAGCCCCTGGTTGTTTACTCTGCCCCCGAGGGCAGGGAGCTCTCTGTGGGGTGCTCTGTCATCTTCCCCTAGGATGAGAGGGTATGTGACTAATAAATGCTGTTGATCACAGCTGTCCAATGTTGGGTGTCATGTGTTTGGCAATCCTCATAACTCTAGGACAGAACCTCTCCCTTGACAATGGGGTGACTAAAAACTATCTATGTCATTCACTTTCACGGCCTCTCCTCACCTCTCAGTGCTACTGGGCAAATGTGAAGGCAGTGCCTCAGAGAAGGGGGAGAGGGCAGGGAGAATGAAGGCATTTAAAAGTGTGTTTGTCAATTCCCTGAAAACTCTGGGAGGTTAGAGACACAGGCAGGGGCAACAAGGAGCCACATCCTGGCCTCCCATACACTGAGCGAGGGCACCTTGACTGTGGCAGGACAGGGCGTCCCTCCCCTGCACTCACTGATTCCCTTCATCCTCACCCCTGACTGAGTCAGAATGGCCTCTCCTAGGACAGACAAAAAATCTTTGAACAGTCTGGGAACAACACAAAGAATACACCAGGCTCTATTCTAAGCACCTACTTACAGCCATTATCTTACTTAGTCCCCATAATCCCCCTACCAGGTAGGTGCTAAGACTGTTTGTGTGGCTTCTGGCCAGTGATTTAACCTCTCTGAGACCTATCTGTGAAATGGGCGGAGTCACAACACCCATCTCAGAGAGCGTTTCCTAGGACACATTAACTGTGAAAGAGCAGACTATGCCACCCCCAAAGTATGCCTGTTTGGCACAAGGATTATTTTGAGAAAATGCAGACACAGGAGAAACTCTGAAAACACAGTCAAAGGGAAATTTACAGCAGAAAGGGGTCTGAACCAGGAATAGAGCTACTGTCAGAGATAACTTTCCCACCTAAGAGACTTATCTGCAAGGCAAGGCAACCTTAGTTTCCCAGACATTTCCTCTTCATCTCTTTGAAGCCCTGGCTGGTGCCTTATCTCTTTCCTTAGCTCACGGTACATCTCAGTTGTGTGGTTGCCTTTTGAGTCTCATATCTTGGTGAGGTTCTTATACACACATACTTAAAATTGTTTTTTTCTTCTCCCTCCTGTTAATTTGTCTTTTTATTACAGGAGCACCTCAGCCACAGAACCTAGAACAATAGGGGGAAAATTATCTTTCCTTCACTGCAACTGCTAAAAGTATTGGCTGTTAAAAAGTGATATATATTTTTTTCTCACCTGAGGACATTTTTTCTTCATTGCTTTTAGTGAGAGAGGAAGGGAGAGAAACATTGATGTGAGAGAGAAGCATTGACTGGTTCCCTCCTTTATGTGCCCTGACTGGGAATTGAACCTGCAACCCTTCATTTATGGTGAGGCAGGACACTAAGAAGAAAATTCTTTGACAAGTGGAATGGGGAAACTGAGACAAATTGCTGAACAAACTGACTGAGAAATCTAGCCAGTGCAGATGGCCAGCAGGGGGAGGCCTTTAGTGCCTAGAAGGGGATAAAACTGGGGGAAAACAAGGACCTTGCCCCCAGGGTAACCTCTTCTCCCTGGGCCTTTCCTCCCTGAAGATAACATCTAGGCCTCAGCTTTATTTCAGCTTCAGGCCCAGGAAAGCAGCAAAACCAGGTGGGCCAGGCTAGAACCAACTGCAATGACTAAAGACCCCCTGCCATGTCACTGACCTATCAGTGGAGACCATGACCCTGAAAGGGCACACCTGGAAGACTGATGAATATTCTACTGAAACCCCCGAGACCTCCCCTAAGGTTTCCCGCCTGCGAGAAAGAAAAAGAAGCCCCAACACAAAGGGTCCAGCCAGTGCTTTCCCTCTGGGGTGCAGCCCTTGCCTTTCTTTCCCTTCTTCTTCCCACACTTCCTTCTTCACAGGCAAGCATCTCCTAAACTCTAAGGCCATGGGAAGCTGGCAGCTTGTTCCAGGCTGATCCCCTGAACCTGTCCCAAAGCTGCCTTTTCTCTGAGTTCCCAGTGAGCTAAGGCAGCCCAGCCTAGGCTGTCCTGTGGCTTCTTCTGTGCAAGGCCCTTTCTTGTTTTACTGTCTCCATCTTTAAGAAATGCATCCTTATAGCCACCTGGACTCGTGTTGTGAAATCTTTCCTACGTGGACCCAAGGACCCACACGCTACAGCTGGACCTAGGCAGACCCACTCAGGACCAGGCCCTGGTCCAGTAACGACGAGACGCCCGTACAACCAACTGAGCCACAGCGGCCAGGGCAAAAGTGATGCTACTTTCTTATCTATGATCATTCAAGGGAAGTGTTTACAGACTATGGACGTTAAAATATTTGAAATTTCAAAAGCACACATTCCATCACTGGGTTGTCATTTGAGTGCACTTGGATCAGTGCAGGAAGCTGGCTTGGTACAGCCAGACCATCTCTCAGGCCACCAGCTGTGTTTGTACCTTCAGGCCCAAGGCACACCACGGGCAGTGCAGTGTGACACAGCGGTCGCTAAGACATGAACTACGGAGCCAGGTTACCTGTATTCTAATCCCAGGCCTGCCATTTAGTAGCTGTGTATCCTTGGGCATTCAGTTAACCTCCCTGTGCCTTAGCTTTCTCATCTGTCAAGTGGAGAGAATAGTAGCACTTACCTCGGAGGACTGTCCTGAGGATTACGGGAGGCAGTGCAGGTAAAGTATGTCTGGGGTGTAGTGAGCACACGTATGGTGGCTGGGACGCTTCAATGAAAGGCATTGAGTAGAGGACTCCTTGGAGTAGATCCCGATATGGAACACTAATAAGGTATCACCTGGGAATTGCCACTCCCGTCACATGGGGAATGTTCTTGCTGCTTAGACAGTTAACATGTATTAACTACTATTTGCAAGGCATTGTGCTAAGCATTTTACCCATTTTAACTTATTTAATCCTCACAATAATGCTGTAAGATAGGCACTATTGCTCTTTCCATTTTACAGATGAGAAAACCGAGGCACAGAGGAGCTAAGCACCCACTGCCTAAAGCGGCAGGAAGGACTCACTGTTGAAGGACAAGACGAATGTGGTCTGGGGCAGAAAGCTCGCTCAAGCATCAAGTTCACCTGCTCGGCTATAGATGAGAAGGCAGCAGCCTGGCCTGGGAGGGGAGTAGGTTGGTTGCTAACCCTTTGCAAATCCCCTTACTGTTTGCAGAGGGGGCAGACTGGCAGTGGTGGTAAGACCCTGCTGGGCACGTTTTCTGACCCCCTCACCTGGAAGCCACTGCTACCAGTGGCCACCTCACTGCGCCTGTTCCCAGGGAAGACCGCAGAGGAATGGTTTCCCAAACCTCAGGCACATGGTGTTCCTGGGAACTGATAAAGTCAAAGGGGAGAGGGATGGAGCCAGTTTGTGGGGGAACATGCCTCCTAGTACAGCACCGAAATGAGGCAAAGACGGGTCGTGTCTGCCCAGAAATACCCGTTCTGCCACCGGCCCAGACACCTCGTTTTCAGAATTCCCTGTTTTCCAAGGGAACGACACAGGGGACATGTTGAATTCTCTTCAGGTAACACCAGTGAGTCCCCTGGAGCCACCGCTTCATGCGTACTTGTTGAAAATGTAGGAAAAGTTGAGTTTAACGTCATCCAGCTGAAAGCAAGAAAGGGAAGAAGAGGAGGAAGCCAAATGGGGTGTGTGGCTGGGCCCGGGCTGGGGTGGCAGAAGGAAAGCGGGGGCTGGGGCTCTGAGAGTGAAACTGTCTGGGCACCAGACAATTCTGCTGCCTCGTTTGTCTTAAGCCAGCGTCGGGCATGCCGTTCAGGAGGACTCACAAGGACCTTTTGGCACGGAGGGTGTACAGTGCTGACCCTTGGGAGACAGCACACAGGAACAGTGTCTCTTTCGTCCTTAAAAACACTTTACTTTCTATTCAGTGGCAGTCTTACTGGGACTTAAGTTCCCATCAGTCAAGAAGACATTAAGTGGCTCCTTACATAAACACTTAGAATTCTAACTTTGCAAGGGCCTCTGAAAAGCATTCTGCTTCTTTTAGGTTCTTTTCAGTTTTCTCTTGGCTTCAGCAAGCGTGTACAGATGCAGCCAGAGGTGGCAAGGGTTCTGTGCGGATGAACTCCACAACCACCAAGTTCTGTAAGGGCTACGTGCTCAAAATCCACTGCCGGCGCAACCCTGAAGGTCGTCTCCAGGTGACACGGTTGGGAAATTTCTCTTGCTGTTAATCACTGTCCTCATTTAGAACGGGAACATTAAGAAATTAAAAATTATTTAGAAGTGTGATAGACAATCTGAAAGATATGGGTACATGAATTGAAGAAAATAAAAATCACTTGTAATTGCAATACTGAGACAATTGCCATTAACAATTTTTGTTCAGAATGTATCTGTATCTCTATCTTGTGTCTACTGATCTGCCAACTGACCTATGGCCACAGTAATATTTTGGGATATTAGCCAATTTTTACCGCAACATTTACTGAAGTATGATATACAAACAAAACATACACATATTATAAGTGTGCTTATCACAAATCGATGTGTCTCTCTCAGGTGAACACAGCTGTGTGTCTGACACCAGCTCAAGAAACAGAGAGTTACCAGACCCGGTATGCATTCCCGCCACATCTACTTGTACCCTGAGCCCTTTCTCCATGTCAGGTGGCTTAAGTTTCTACCCTCACGTCCTGGGAAAAAGGTGTCAGCAGACCACAGAGGAACACAACTTTACTTTTGGACAGAGATTCAAGAACACGATGAGAGATTTTTAAGGACATGAATCAGTTTGAACGGATTTTTCTAACCCTAAGTCTTGACAAAGGATTCCTGGATGGGGAAGAGGACGGAAGACAGCACGCAAATAGAGCATAACCATCGGTGGGTCTCCTCGGAGGGCCATCGGCCCTGCTCCAAGCTCAGAAACTCTATCAGAGCAACTGTGGACAGGAATTTCGACCCACATGGAAATGTTTTCAGATCCCACAGCATCCTGCTTTCAACACTGTGAAGGCCTGGATCCTTGTTTGCCTCACTAAAGCAGCTCCCATGTCCCGTTTCTCAGCGGACATCTCCATGACCCAACGTGCGCATCTCAGACATGCAGGTAATTCTGATGCTCATGGCGCTTAGTCCCCACCTTCTCAAACATGTGTATAGGTTTTGTTGAGGCCATGATTATGGTCGCCAGACTTATCTGTGCATCAGAATTACCCAGGGACCTTGTTAAATGCACAAATTCCCAGGGCTCAATAATGAATTTAATCAGGCCTGGCAACCTCAAATCTGACCAACTCTCCAAACTGTTACCATGCAACCAGTTTGGCATTCACTGGAGAATTAGATTTGGGAAGTGTCTTCCAGTGGCTTGTGAACTGTACCATCTTATGAGGACAAAGATGCAGTGTAGTGGGGTCCAGGTGACCCAGGAGAGTCCATTTATGCGCTGTTGATGGGAGGGGAGCAGCTCAGGTGGACAGGATCCTCTTCACCCAGATGATTGCCTTCTGCCTCGATGTTGCTGCATATAGGATTCCAAGGTCAAGAAAGGCTTGCAACTCATTCTCTAGGCCACAGCACCAACGGGTATCAACCACATCTTTTACTCTGTCATTTATTTTGTCAGCAGAGACATTTATGCGAGGATAGGGTACCCCTGGGAAGAGTTTTGCAGGTCAAAGTCCTCTCCTCATCCCCAGAAAAAGGGACAGTGCAGCTGATACACTGTGGCCTGTCCTTTCCAACAGCATGCCAGTGCCCTGAGGCTGCTGAGAGATGCTGCCGTCGATGAAATTATGTCCTTCTGACTAGAGGGTACGGCTGAGCCTGGCTAGGGAGACTTTTGGAGCTCTGTTCTCCATTACTAAAAGCATGGCAAGGGGACAGGAAACATTTACAGTAACAACAACAATAGTAATAATGGCCTTTAAAAGCCAAGACTGTAACAGACTAATTCTTTCTAACTGCTCTAGACGACCTAACCTAAAGCAACAGCTCCAAGCGTAATAACCCGCCAGGATAATGAGGGCACCGTTGACCCGTCACTTCTCTAATATGTACTTCTAAAGCCACACCTGTCAGCACCAGTGGCTGCACAGATATTGTGCAGGGCTGCCGCTGATGGGGATGAGAGTACAGCTGAGGCTCTCTGCCAGCCAATGGGAGCAGAGGGGGAAAATGGGGAAAGACACAGGATGGGAGGGAACCTAGAATCTGAGTTCCCCCAAATAATCTCCATATGTGACCCTGAAGGAAAAGTTAGAAAGGATACAAAAGGACTTGTAGGGACCAGGTGTTTTCCTTCAAAACATGGGACAATTCAAGAAAAACAAAAGATGGAGAAGGGGCGTTCCCTGCGTCACTCAAAACCCTAGTGCTGGCTACCAGGCAATGTGGCAAAAGTTCTAGCTTCTCAACCTAGTTCAGGAAGCAAGAATGGGAAAGTCAGAATCAGGTCGTGGTTTTTTAAAAATTTGCTTTGAAGTATATCTAACGTCCATAGAAGCACACAGGCATAAACAGCCAAGTGAAATTTTCTGAAGTAAACGTACCACTTTTGCACAGTGCACACAGGATGAAGAGACAGAACATTAGCAGGTCCCCAGAAGCCCCATCTTGCTTCCTAATCACTGGTTCCCATGTGTGAAGCCACTATCCTAACTGCTAGCAAAAGTATTGGTTTTGCCTACTTTTGAACTTGACATAAATGGACTCAGATGGTATGTGCTCTTCTGTATCTGGCTTCTTTTCTGTTTGTGAATTCACCACTGTATTTGTGTGTGACTGCCCATTTTTATTATTATGTGGGTTCCATCATGTGCATATACCACAGATTCTCTATTCTGCTGTCAGACCATTTAGGTTATTTTCAGTTCTTTGCTGTTAGACATAATGCTGCTCTGAACTTGTTTGTATGCATTTAAAGCAATCTATCTTTTATATTATTATAAAAAGAATTTGACTATTTTTATTTAAGAAGAACACGTTGAATATAAGGCAAAACATGGTCTTGGAATAAAAAATTGCACTGCAGCACTACAACGGTGTTGACAGAAAGTCCCTGGAACACATGGAGAAGATGGGGGTGTCTCAAGGGAGAAAGACAACAGAGGGAAAGACTGCAGACAGGGAGGAAAACAGTCAATAGAGCACTGTTCCAATGGAGACTGGCGGGGACAAAATCAAGGTCACAGATTGGGGTAGAGAGTACCAGGGGAAACTTGTTTGCCCAAGAGGAGAGGAGCAATGGTGAAGATAGGGAATGATGAGTTAGAAGAAAGAAAAGTTGAAAGACAAGTCACTGACTAAAAGGAAGAGTTCAGGGATGACAGTGGGGATAGAAAAGTCGATGGGTTTTGCAAAAGCTGTCTTGGGGGATGCAAGCAGCACAGAGGTCCAGCTAGCCTGAAAGAACATGGGTTTGTTGTGGAGCCCATGAATGCAGTCGTGAGCTTTTCCCTGGTCATTCTGATCAGCCTCAGATTAGAAAAGGAGTTCCTGCCTTGCCTTCTCCATGACTCCTTCTCCATGCAAATGCAGGGCTGCCACGCGTGGCTGCACACTGCCCAGCTTGAGGGGATGTGCTGCCATTGCAGGTGGACTGTGTATTTTATCATGACTTTCTGGCAGATGGCAGTAAAGCATCTTCTTTTCTCAAAATCAGTGTGCTACAACTTTCTAACAGATGGGAGTAAAACGTCTTGAAGAGGGAGAGCCTTTCTTGAGTTGGCGGAAACATACTGCGTGGTCTAGCACAGCTCCGTGTGGGGTAACAGAAGTAAGGTAGGGGGTGATGGGATGCACAGAGGCTCTCAGATTCTTTTCTGCATCAGAAAGATCAGGCCTCTGCGCTTCTCTGCTTTACTTAATGCAGAAATGTCCTACTTTGTGCTGCCCTTTTCCAAATACCAAGGACTGTTGAAAATCAAACCCTATTCTCCCATCCTCCTCAAATCCTTTCCTGATTTCAATGCCTGATTTTTTATCTTCTGTGGTCTGTTTGCTAGCACCTTGCCTGCTACTCATAAGACACTACCTTGTAGTACTATATCTTTAGATACATGTGTCTTCATACACCCTAAAGATTTGAAATCAACAAATAAGAGCTGAGTTATAGTTGAGCCACTGAGGTGCCTTTGGTGTATGCTGGTCAACCATGGGCTAGAGAGCCCCTACCTCACGAACCATCTACCTTGTTGCCCAGAGATCTGAGGCTTGTGCCATTCGTTAAAATGAAGAGTCCTCAGGCATCAAGGTAATTTATTCCATAAGGCTCTAGGGGATTTGCTCAACCCCTTGCCTCTGTGACGTGACATTCTACCCTCCTCCCCGGCACACCAGTGTCAGTCATGCCTCCTTCCCCTTCTCTACACACACCAGGCACACCCCTACCCTAGAGTCTCTGGGCCTGCCGTCCCTACTGCTGAAACTGTCCCCCACATGTCCATGTGGCTTGTTCCCCATCATCCTCAGAATGGGCTGATGTGTCACCTTAGTGACACCTCCCCGTGCAAGCTATTTAAAATTGCCATAAACCCACTGCAGCCTTCCCTCATCACCCTTCCCTGTTTTGTTTTTCAGCACAACACCGCCTTCTAACAGGCTATATTAATGTACTTACTCTGTTCATTCTTAGTTCCCCACCACTAAAATATAAGCTCTATGAAGGGAGATATCTGTGTCTGTTTCCTGGCCCCTGCCTGGGTCCAGGATACCCATAGCATGAAGAACAATGACAATGACAAGGACAGAGCAGGCACCTGAGCATCCTATAGTGAATATAATGCTTGCAAGTAGATTTGAATATTACTCTTTGGAGCATGTGGACAATGACCAAAGTACTTGCTACACCAAAAGTTGATCTGACACTTACAAGTCACATCCAGATTTCTGTGCAAGCTGGGACATAGAGTTTGAGCTCTAATGCTTCATTTTTAGGGGAGATACTTTGATGATTAAAAGAAAATGTAACAGCGATTTGAAATCAAGAAGTTCCCATGAAATCAAGAACTCATCATAGCTAAGCCATGCCTGGATGAACAACAGCTGAATCTCAATAGAAACCCTTCAACCCTACAGAGCTATCTGGTCTGTCAGTAGAGGGATCTTAGCAGTCAGATTTCTTAAAACTTCTTCAAGTCAAAACTTAAGTAACCACCTTAGTTTACTTAATATGTCAGTGAATACATACTTAAGTGACCAACGTACAAGGTCTGTCCAGAAGGTATCAGCCATGTAACATGAAAAATAGAGACATTTATTCAAGAAGATACAAATACAAGAAGCATTGTACATAGGAAAATGACACCTCAGTCCCCTTCAAAATAGGCACCTTGGGACCTCACACAGTTCTCCCAATTGCTATCAGCTGCCCCATTTTATTTTCCTGAATCTCACTGATGGTCTGAAATCTCTTCCTTCTCAAAGATGATTTTAGTTTTGGGAAAAGCCAGAAGTCACAGGGTGCCAAATCTGGGCTATAGGGAGGCTGAGTCATCTGGGTGATTTGATGTTTAACCAAAAAATTCTGCATGAGACATGATGCATGAGCAGGTGCATTGTTGTGAGGAAGCTGGCAATCACCAGTTACCCATAGATGCAGCTTTCTGAATCAACTGAATAGTTTCCATGGAGGAATGTTCAAGCTTAATGCAAAATTTGATGCGGATTCATTGCTCTACTCACTCAGTCATTTTGAATGCGATGGCAACACAGCACACATGCTCACTCAACGGCATCTACTGCCCCCAATGACCAGTAAAGTGAAGTTGTCATTGTTCACGCATGTGCATTCCAGTCCACTCTCCTTGGCTCCCAGGTTACGCTGATGTCGTGCAAAATGTTCTCATTATATTAATAATGGCTGGACATTTTCCAGACAGACCTCAATACATTAATATATTGATATTAGATTGATATTAAGAGGCTTCTTATCTATTTACCTAAAGAAGATTGAAAGTAAATTCCTGTGGGTTTTTATTTAAAGGTCTTAAGTCAAAAAATAATTTTTTGGGAAACCCTAATCTCCTCATTAGTATTTTCCCTTGTGGTAATAGAAGATAGCTGATTTTAGAAGGTTACATAGAAGTGAAATAATTTGGAAAACAGTTCAGAATAAGTATGACAATAAAATGGAAGCAAAACCAAACAACAAAAAAGAATTCCTGCCCTGGCTGGTGTGGCTCAGCAGATCGACTGCCGGCCTGCAAACCAAAAGGTCGCTGGTTCAATTCCCAGTCAGGGCACATGCCTGGGTTACGGGCCAGGTCCCCAGTTGGGAGAGTGCAGGAGGCAACTGGTCGGTATTTCCCTCCTTCTCTTTCTTCCTCCCTTCCCCTCTCTCTAAAAATAAATAAATAAAATCCTAAAAATAAAAAATAAAAGAATTCCTCATACTTTAAACTTGAGGCTATACAATATCTGTTGTCAGCAGTAAATATCGCTTTTATGTGTAAAGTGATAGATTGGCCAAGTTTGATTAGAATCAAAAGAAAGTAACCTTTTGAGACTAAATAACTTACTGCATATTGATCCCCAAACCACATTAGCCTCAACAGTGTCCATCATCTTCAATTTTGTATTTCCTAGTAATTATTTTACAGTTGTCAGAGATTATTAATCTTGAACTTCTAAGGCAATATACTTTCATGAAAAAAAAATTAAAATTCAGGACATAACACAGATTTAACTGCCCCATAAGGAGCTGTAATATTTAGCTGTTGACTCATGGTACTTTTTGACAATGAGTTGGGGGTATCCTTTTTCCTTATGAACAAAATAAACTCATTTTTGATAGATCTTTTGCTAATGTTCCCAAGTAAGAACTGATAATAAAATTCAAGAGGTAGAGGCAAATGTCTCCTTCTAAAGTGAAGGGACAGGAAGGAAAGTGGAATGTATCACAACTTCAACTTTTCCAGAAGACAACCCTCTCAAGTGTCTAGAAAAGCACAGTGTGTTCACCAAACGCCCACCCTCCTGGTGCCTTAGCTGGGCGAGTGTGCTTATTATGTTCAGACCCCTCCCTTGAGGAGGCAGAGGCTTAGGACACAGCTGTCCAGTTAAGTTAATTAGCATTTGTCAGCAGCACGCCGAGGCCCAAAAGCCCGTGGAAGAGGATGCTGCCAGACCACAGTGCACTTCAGAATGTGTGCTCACTTACACTACCCATCTAGTGTGGCTGTGTCTTTAAGGTTTGCAAAGCAGTGAAATATCTTTGTAAAACTATTGCCACATAATTCACTGATCATCTTTTCTTAACTTTGGAGCATTTGTTTGTTCATCATTTATTTGAGAATGTATCCACCAACTTAATACGAAAGACAAACAGCAGAGAATAAAGTGGGTATAAGAAATAATCAGTGTGGTCCTCTAGGAATGAATAATTGATGGGTGAAGCTCAAGTTCCTTGGTAGTAACGCTGCACAATTTACGAATTAGAGTTCTAACCATTTAACCTCATGGTTAAAACATCTCTCTGCTGGTGTAAGCAGTCGGAAGGCTAATCAGGACTGTCACTGGACTAATGCTAAAGCTGGTATTTCTCCACAGAGTGAAAGTTCAGCTAAAAAGGGGATTAACCTCAAAAGTAAAGTGTTTAAGTTACTGGCATAGTTATTTTTGTTTTGTTTTTTTCCTGAAAATTAAAAAAAAATTGGGAGTTGAGAATGGGAAAGTCAAATTTAGAAAATATTCATATGTTTTCAATTAATTTCTTCTCCTTCTTCCTCTTTTTCTCTCTCTTTCTCTTCCTTCCTTCCTCCCCCCCCTTTCTCTTCTCATCCAACAATATTTTTTCATTGCTTTTAGAGAGAGAGGAAGTGAGAGAGGAAGGGAGAGAGAGAAACATCGATGCAAGAGAGAAGCATTGAATGGCGCATCCCATATGTGCCGAGACTGGGGATTGAACTCGCAACCTAGGTATGTGCCCTGATCAGGAATAAAATCTGCAACATTTCGGTTACGGGACAATGCTCCTACCAACTGTGAGCCATGTCAGCCAGGGCTGTTTCTTTTAATTTTGTTTTTCAGTTACAGTTTACATTCAATATTATTTTGTATTGGTTCCAGGTGTACAGCATAGTGGTTGGACAATCATGTACTTTACAAAGTGTTTCCCCCGATATTTCCATTACCCATCTGGTACTATACATAGTTATTATAATATTATTGACTATATTCCCTGTACTGTATGTACTTCATATCCCCATGACTATTTGATAACTACTAATTCTAAATATATTTCTTGAAGCATTGTTTACAAATAAAACATTTAGAAAATATAAATGTCCCATAGGTGAATGGATAAATAATGAGATTTGAGCCGGTGCCCATTTTAAGTAGTTATGAAGACTCTGAAGCAACATGAGCTATGCTTATGGTAAAATTACAAAAGAAAACTTAATGATAGTATTAAAAAATAAAAAGGAGAAAAAAACAGGATATAAAGACTGCATGTACTGATTTCAAGTGGACTTATTGCTACAGCTTTCAAAGTCTCTAAGGTGGGGCTATAAACTTATTAGTTTAATTTGAAGTAACATATTAGAAATATTTATTTTATACCAAAGAGACTGTAAAAACAGGGCTGATAAAATCTAAAGAAAACTAAAAAGTTTAGTTTCTTTTTAAACTATTTGAGCTGCATGATCCCTAACCTCCAATTTGTTCAACATTTAAAGGTTCTAAATAAGCCTATAACATGTAATTTATTCTTCTGTAACACTTTCCTGTCTTCTTTCCTAATCTTTCTTTTTAAATAGTGAGAAATAAGCAAACTAATCTACAGCCAGCAAAGAAACATGATGAATAACCACAGACACGTGTGGTATTTTTTGTTACCTGCAGAAGAACTAGCAAAGACTCCACGTGGCAAGTTCAAACACGGTTTATATCCATGAAATTTTCCTGTGCAAGTGAAGTTTAAACTACACTACCTCCTTCACGGACATCATCTCTGAAAACACTTGGCAGCTACAAATCTTAACAAGGGGTATAATTCTTTAGTTACCAATGGAAAAAAGTAATAAATCTATTATCTACATGGAGTGAATAAATTCATAAAAGTTAAAAATGAAGCACTAACACTTAAGGTTTACAAAAAAGGAAGCCTTATTTTATGGGGATATAAGAGGAAACTAGAAACATGAAAATCATCTTTTAAGTTTTTGCGAATAACTTAAATTCAGAACTAAAGCTTTTCTTTTCTTCTTACTTTTGCACAAGTACACTATTACACTTTTCTTCTGGGGATGCAGATCATCAGTATCCTCTTACACTGAGCCAGCAATCTTACTTGAACACAGACCTTAATCAACGAGTATCTGTGAAGCTACTGGGATTTGGTAACATCCTGACTGGTCTAGTGCTTCTCTTTGATGTGCCTACTGACCACTTAGCACCTAGGGATAAGATTAATAGAATTAAAAATGTGGATTCTAGTTCAGTAGGTATAGGATGGATTCTAAGGCAATGGATTTCTAAGAAGCTCCCAGGTGATGCAATGAAACTGGTCCAGAGATTAATTTTTGAGTAGCACTACTCCAGGATACCAAAAGGCAAAGGTGCATGGCTTTGTGAAAGTGAAATAGACAAATGGCCAAGGTGAACCATAGACTTGGCAGGATGTAAATGGAGCAGCTGTGACTGGGCCCTACCTACGGGCTGGTGTTGGGGTCCCAGTGTTGCCTGAGAATAAAATGAAAACTTAAAGTATCCAATTCAGTGGCTAGTACAATGTAGGTGCTCAATAACTTTTTTCCTCTTCTTTCTATGAAAATAATTTCCAAGTGAACCTACTAGGGAACATGACCAAATAATATTTTGGCATTTTATACTGATAAAGTCAAATGCTGATTAGAGAAGAAGCCAATGGGTGTAAGGTAATGTGTAGAAGACATTACTTAATACATCTAAAATCAGTGTTCCTTTTGGAAGATTCACTTTTCATAAGAGAAGTAACTGGAAAGTCAAATGTGGTGTGGGTGGGGGTGGGTGGAGAGTTGGAACTGAACTGTGAAGCTAAGGAAATAGGGCTAAGAAGGAAGCTTGATAGAGCCACATCCTTTTACGGGGAAAAAGTCCTTGAGAGGTTCCCAGAGACGAGAATGTCTGAAAGAGTTCAGAACAAAGGTGTTACATATTAAATTCCAAGTCCTTTGCTATGCTGAAGACCAAAGGACATGAATCTTCTCTACTGCCCTAAGGCAATATGTGCAGGACACACACAGCCTTGTGTAGGAAATGCTTTGTGATGTGGAAGATTCTGGGTGGTGATGTGATGCACAGAAAGGAGAGTATATGCAGAAGGCAAGACAAAAATGGCCCTGGCTGGTGTGGTTCGGTGAACTGAGTGCCAGCCTGTGAACCAAAGGGTCACCAGTTTGATTCCCAGTCAGGGCACATGCCTGGGTTGCAGGCCAGGACCCCAGTTGAGAGCGTGCGAGAGGCAACCACACATTGATGTTTCTCTCCCTTGCTCTCTCCCTCCCTTCACCCCTCTCTAAAAATAAATAAAATCTTAAAAAAAAAAGAATGGCCCATGGAGAATTCAGCAGGTCATTAGTGACAATCCACAGAGATATTGGGAGACTTGAAGGATTTCCCATGATGAGGGTACAACTGGAGTCTTTAGGAACGTTTAGGGAATTGACAATTTACATAAAAATAAGTTGCTAATGGAGGCAGTAATTATGGCAATATAGGAGAGACAAAAATGTGACCAGGTATCAACCAGAAGACTCACACCTTAGAATGCAGTTTAGATTTCAAACTATAGGGAGTCTGAGGGACTGCGGGATTTTGAGCAGTAAGTAATGTGAGCTCAGTGGTATGGATTTCCACTTTGGCAAAACCAACAGGACAGGTTTAGAAAAGCATATGGATCAAGCTCATTAGCACATTTTTTCTAAAGTTTTAAAAATTGGAGTATCTGTCCATCCCTCAAGAATATTTTGCCTAGAATTTTTATAATGTGAGGTTCACATGTCCAATCTTTCCCCTTAACGGGATAGCTTTCTCATTATCTGACACAGCTCCTAGAACACAGCGATTTCCCAACAGCACATTTTCATAATGGAGACTGAAGAACAGGTCATTTATTAACTAGTAACGTGAGTTACACTGGACAGATTGGTATTGGTTTAACGATGAATTTTGAGCAGGGCACGGGGAACCTATTGCATTGGCCATGGCCGCCTCCTTTGACTGCAGGCTTTGTTCTAACAGTAGATGAGAAAGGTAATAATTTTAAGAGGCTGATGCTGATAGCAAAGACAGAACTTTACTTGGAAGTTCTAGATGTGATCAAATACTGTATTTGCTTAAAGATTTTTAGGTGTTTTAACTATATGTATAGTTACAAACACTGCTCCTTTTTTTGCCCATTGAAGTTTTTTTTAAAAAAACAAGTTTTATAAAAAGCAAGTTTGGAAAAGTTGAGGTTTCTTAGAAAACTAACCACATTATAATGGAACAAACTCTATCTCCATCTCTTGCTATCTAATTAATGTATTGTCAGATTCCAAAGGAGAATCTGGAATTACTATTTCCCTTCTATAACGTATGGGGCAAGTTCAAACACTTGGCCTCTGAACACAAAGCTCATAATTTGACCTAATCTATCGTTCGAGTCTCATTTCCTGTTCCTTCTCTCACTCTGCAGCTAAATGCGCCAATAGAAATGACCATTTCCCATAATCATCCAGGCTTCTCATTTACTGGTTATGTGTGTTGTATCAGCCTTTCTTTTCTCCATTTGCTTGAAGCATCTTAACCTTTCTCTTAAAATCTGCACCTATCTGGCATTCTTCGTTCTCCAAAAGCTGCACAGGACTTTGTATTTATCTTCATTGTCATATTTTCTTGACTATTTTGTTACAAGTAGGTTTCCCACTGGTCTATGAGCCCCATAAAGGCACCAACCATGTATTTTTAAAATTTCAGTTCTTAGCATATAATAACAGATGCTCAAAAGTATTTGGTGATTAAGAATGCACGACAGGGAAAAATAAGTTTGTAAAATATAAACTGAACAGACAACTACAAGCTCTTCAAAATAAATCTCCAGGCAACCCTCCAAAATTATAGTAACTTAAGGAAGGAGGAAAGATGTTGAGGGGCCTTAGAAAGGTGGTAGAAGGAATTAAGAGGTAGTTTGTAATCTCTAAAGCCAATTATTTCTTCAGGGCAGTATTTCAAACGGCTTTCATTTGCTTTAATTATACCCACAATACACTCCAAATAAAGATAAGGAGGTCAGAGTTTCTTGCTTGTTCTGTTGTGATTCTTTGAAATATCAGAATTCAACAGGTCCATCAGCTGAACTTGGGGATATATTTTATTTTCCAAAATTGGCACAGACATTCCCAGCTGAGATTAAAAGCTGAATAGCAGTATGTATTTTCCTGGTAATTTACACATAGCAATGATTTTAAAACAAGGCCACAGCATTCTTTGATAGGCATTCTGTAGAGAAGTGGGAATCTGTGTCCCCTCCCCTTGAATCTAGGCTCTGCACCTGCTTGACTCATAGAACAGGGCAGAGTGACACTCTGTCAGTTTCTGTGTCCAGATCTTAAGAAACGAGTCATTTTCATTTCCTGTTTCTTAGGTCACTTGCTGTAGGAACCTAGATACCTTGCAGGAGGGAGTCCAAACTGCCCTATGGAGAGGCTGCTGCGGACATAGATGTGTAGTCAGTGCCAATCTGCCTGCCATGTGAATAAGCCATCTTGAGAGTGGGTGTCTTCCTCACCCCCACCCTCACACTCATCCTCAAACCCCTCGTAGTTCCTTGACTTGAAAAAACAGTTCCTATGATATTTCTGCTTATGTTTACAATGTTCCTCCTGGGCAGGAACTCAAATTAATTATTAGTTGGCTAATATTAATGTGTGATGCAGGTAGAAGGCAGGGAAGATTATTGTGTACTACCTTTGCAATCTATCGCTATTGAGGCAAAATTTGGCCACCTGGCAATTATATTGGCCTCACCTAGAGAAAACTTTTACCCTCATTCTCAGACAACAGTGCAGACACATACATAACCTATTTAGAACACACAATACTGCTTCCAACCATTGTCCTTTGCTGAGCCCTCCCACCACAGAGCTGGTAGGCTGGTGCCCTATCTGAGCCTCCAACAACCTGGCTAACAGTGTAGGACCCACCTTGGAGACCCACAGAAGCTCCACCCACCCAACTTACAGGCTCACCCAAGCTGTCTTTCCATAAGAATGGCTGGTCTTAGCTTCTAAATCCTATCAAAAAAAGCAATAGCTGGCTTCAGTGAGCCCTAGCAGCAGCCAGATTAGAGTCACAGCTTGGCTTCACTTGGGAATCTCCAAGCCCAGCACAAGTAGCAGCCATCTCATATTGCTTTAAGCTCAGGTAGGGTTCCCTGGGACTGGCCTTTGCCTGCACCACCCGGAAAACCCAGGGCCAGCGCACCCAGTGGACAGCTACAGACCATATTGGAGCACCACTACCCTGCCCCTGCACAGCTGATCCTCCACGGAGGGCAGAAGTTGGTGGTCAGTGGTCACAGCCAGTCCTTGCAGCTGACTGCCCTGGGTAAATCCCTTCCATTGATCTGCCAACAGCAACCAAGGCTCAACTACAAGAGGAGGGTGTACTCAGCCCACATGAAGGGCACAACTCTAGTATCCAGCTTGGGTGGCAGGGAGGCTGTGCCACTGGACCCTACAGGATGCCTACTACATTAGGCCACATTACCAAAATACGGAGTCATAACAGCTCTACCTAACACATAGAAGCAAACATAGGGAGGCTGCCAAAATGAGGAGACAAAGAAACATGGCCCAAATGAAAAAACAAAATTCCAGAAAAAGAATCAAACAAAATAAAGATAAGCAATCTGTCAGATGCAGAGTTCAAAACACTGTTTATAAGGATGCTCAAGGAATTTACTGAGGACCACAGCAGCGTAAAAAAGATCCAGTCAGAAACGAAGGATATACTAATTGAAATAAAGAACAATTTACAGGGAAACAACAGTAGAACGGATGAAGCCGAGAACCAAATCAATGGTTTGGAATGTAAGGAGCCAAAAAAAACCATGCAAAACAAGAAGAAAAAATATCCAAAAAAATGAGGATAGTATAAACAGCCTCTGGGATAACTTTAAGAGGTCCAACATTTACCTCATAGGGGTGCCAGAAGAAGAAAAGAAAGAGCAAGAAATTGAAAATCTATCCAAAAAAAAAAGTGAAAGAAAACTTCCCTAATTTGGGTAAGGAAAATAGACATGCAAGTCCAGGAAGCACAGAGTGTCCCAATTATGATGGATGCAAAGAGGCCCACTCAAGACACATCATTATTAAAAGGCCAGAGGTTAAAAATAAAGAGAGAATCTTAGAAGAAAAAAGAAATTAGTTACCAGCAGGTTGCCACAGGGAGGGGGGAAGGAGAGAATGGGTAAGAGGTGAGGGGGTTAGGAAGTACAACTAGGTAGTCACAGAATAGCCAGGGGGATGTAAAGTACAGCATAGGAAATAGAGTAGCCAAAGCACTTATACATGACCCATGGACATGAACAATGGTGGGGGGACTGCCTGAGGGAGTGAGGTGGTGCTGGGTGGAGGGGGGAAAAGGAGGAAAATCAGGACAACTGTAAGAGCATAATCAACAAAATATAACAAAAAACCACTGCTTTCAAGCAATTCCAAAAGTTTTCTATTTTGTCATACTGTGGTAAAATATAAATGATAAGCTGGTAATTTCATGACATTCAACATACACAAACTGTCTTTAGGCTAAAAAAAATTAAAATATTAAGACCTGGCTGGGTGGCTCAGTTGGTTGGAGCATTGCCCCATACACCAAAAGGTTGAGGGTTCGATTCCCAGTCAGGGCACATACCTAGTTGCAGATTCAATCCCTGGTCAGGGCATGTATGGGAGACAATCGATTGATGTTTCTCTCTCCTATTGATGTTTCTCTGTGTCTCTCTCCCTTCCTCTCTCTAAAATCAATAAACATATCCTCGAGTGAGGATTAAAAAAAAGTAAAATATTAAGAAAGTAAAACTCTTCTAACAATAAAACAAAATTTCTACTTTTATCTGCTTTTTCTTATAATATATTCCAAAGACCATAAAAGTATTATGAATATATCTATATAGGTGTATTTCAAGTCATTGCTTTTATAAACATAATTGAGTGGTAATTTATATCATTCTTATGCACAAATTCTTGTAAGTACTACACACTTTAAACTTACTAAGATGGTTAGATTGTAATGCCTCCTCTACTTGGATCTGGGATAAAGTACCAAGTATAGTAGTTTACCCCTTGAAAGAAGTCCTGCCCTGATGCTGATCTGTAAATTTGGATCCTCTTCAAAGCTCTCTGACATTTAACCAAAAACACTTCATCACCAGAACAATGTTTATCCTTTCACAATATCTTTCACTATTTCCTGCCAAGATCATAAAGTGTGTGCGTATGTGTGTGTATGATGGAGAGAGAGAGAGAATAAATACACAAGGGTAGGACTTAAAATGTTTACCTCTTTTGGCAGTATTTAGCAGTAGGTGAAGTTTGGGATTTCTTTTGCATTGTAATTCATCTGGTTCATCTATCTGTAGATGAATTTGTTTCCCTGAACAGTGGATGGTATTTAACAATGCTCATTACTCAGATGCTTTGTGAAAAGATCCTCACAGTTCCTGGAAGGTCATTTTAAAGAGTGCCACTGCTAACTTACAGAGGGTAATAGTCAAGTGTCAGATTTCTGGAACCATAAGTAAGAGTCACTGCTATAGATAGAAGGCTGCTGAAGCCTAAAGGATCAATCTTGTAACTTTTATTCACAGTAACTCAGGAAAACAAAATACTCCAAATCCACATTCCTTCTTTGTAATTCCTGAATAGTGTTGCTTGAGTATTAGCATTTACGCACGTAGTGACTTACATCAGCAGAGATGGGTCCATCTTCCCCAGCTGGACCATTCTAGAGAGAGACAGAGTCCTTGAGGAGGAAGACAGGGCAGGCATTGTGCCAGGACTCTCAGAGGCAATGTAGCTGACCAGGAACCCACTACAAATCCTGGCAGTGAGCATTTACTTCTCTCTCTTTTTTTTTTGCAAGGGCAAGAGATTACACACTTTCCAAGAGTGCATTTCACAAAAGCAAGCATTACTGAAATGAACCATACTTTTGACCACCCAAAGAGGAAATGATCATGGAGAAGAGCTCAGAGGAAATATCATGCTATTGATGAAGTGTCAATGAATCATAGATATGTAGATGAAATTCTCCTGAAACTACACAATCTTCAAGTGTAAGGAACACAACTTGAGCTGAAATATGTTTTGGATTTAGGAAACCTCTGCTCAAGACAAAAATAATTGGAAACACGTGAACCATATATGCCACTTCTGCATGTGTTTCTATTACAGATCTTTGAGGGAAGGAGGTTGGGAGAGGAGTCAGTCCCGGGTGAGATTGTTTATTGGCTGTGGTTACCAGAGCCCTTTCGGTTGTATGTTTATATTCCCAATGTGAACATGGTCATCACAAATGGGAGACAGCTGGAAGAAATGATAAACCATGGGACAAGTTAACTTTTATTGTACACTCTCAGATGCCCTTGTAGTCTCCTCACAACACCATGACTACGGTTTCTATAGTAACCATGAAAAACCCAGAACAGCCTACACGATTTAGCCAACTTGTGATTCAAAGATCACACTTATTGGTTCAAAGTGGTATAAGGTGTTATTGACAGTTTTCTGAAAGTGTGCAAGTCCAAAGAAGGGAAATACTGTGATCAGCAGGGCCTGATGACTAAAAAAT
Organism: Macrotus californicus; assembly: GCA_007922815.1. NCBI lineage: Eukaryota > Metazoa > Chordata > Mammalia > Chiroptera > Phyllostomidae > Macrotus > Macrotus californicus. Next base: position 26,482 of record VMDR010011906.1, read on the forward strand.
ATTTAAGCTGCACCATCATGCAGGGATTAATGTGAATCATTTTATATAAAACCAGATAGTATATGACAAACTAGTTTGTCAAGCAGTGTGTATATTCTAATATGCTTCAGACTGCATATGACTTTTTTCACTTCAAAAATACCAATCAGATGTTGCTGGGATTTCTTCCTACTGTTTTAACTCTTTTTAAGCGTACAATCAGCAGCATTAAGTATGTTCATGTTAAGTGTTAAGTGCAACATTCACACTGTTGTGTAACCATCCTCACTTGTTATAACCAGAACCTTTTCATCATCCTGAAAAGAGATTCTGTACCCATTAAACAATGGCTCCCTATTTTGCCTCCTCCTAGCCCCTACTAAATTCTATCACACTTTCCATTTCTATGATTTTGTCTGTTCTGGCTACCTCAGAGAAATGAAATAATAGAATATTCTGTGTCTGGTTTATTTCTCTAAGTATAATAATGTTTTCAAGCATAATCCATGTTGTAATATATACTAAAATTTTATTTTTTTAATGGATGAATAGTATTCTGTTATATGTATATGCCACATTTTAAAAATCCAGTCATCTGTTGATAAACGGGTTGTTTCTACCTTTTGGCTATTGTGAATAATGGTGCTGTGAACACTGGTATACAAGTATATGTTTGAGTCCCTCGACACATGACTTTTTAAAAATAATCTTTTGCTGTTGATGTTTTTATGTATTAAAAATAAATTCAATGGTCAATGCTAACTTCACAATTAATTTGCTTTTACTATTTTTAAAAATAGATATTGGGGAAAAAGTCTCACTTTTCTCTATCCTCATATTTCAAGACTACATATGCCCCATCTTCCTGCATATGCTATGTAAATACACATCAGTTAAGTTCAATTAAATTAAGCAAAGCTATAAGATATAGAAAGTATTTGTTCTCAAAAACTGAAGCAATCATACCTTCTGACTACAGAAAGGGTCAACATTAAAAATGAGCATATTTTGTTATTTTCTCAACTTCTATACTCTTGATAAGCATAGAATAAGCTGAAAATACGAAATGTGAATGCTTTTTAAAAGGAACTCTATCAGAATACTATTCATCCAT
>VMDR010011907.1:0-27568 GCA_007922815.1 Macrotus californicus
TCTTTCTTCTGGTCCACACCATTGATTTGAGTCCCGTTTTTCTTCCCATCACTGTTGGTTCCCTGTACATTTTCCTTCATTTCCCTTATTGTATCCTTCATTTGTTCGTCTAATTTGCGACCAAATTCAACCAAGTCTGTGAGCATCCTGATTACCAGTGTTTTGAACTGTGCATCTGATAGGTTGGCTATCTCTTCATTGCTTAGTTGTATTTTTTCTGGAGCTTTGATCTGTTCTTTCATTTGGGCCATTTTTGTTGTCTTGGTGCACCTGTTACGTACTAAGGGGCGTAGCCTTAGGTGTTCACCAGGGCAGGGAGGCCACGTCGCTGCGTTGTGATGCTGTTTGTGGGGGAGGGGTCCGAGAGGGAACAATGGCAGCTGCTCCGCTCCCTGCCGGTTACCAGACACTTTCCACACTACCCACAGTCCAACTGGGCCCCTCTGGTGCTGGCTCCGGTGCCGATCCCTGGTGGGAGGGCTGTGCACGCTCTAGGACCCTGTGGGTCTCTCCAACGAGCTCTCCAGTGAGGCCGGGAGTTTCTCCCGCTGCCACCGCCTCAACCCCCATAGGAGTTTTCAATCAGAGGCTCTGAGGCTTCACCTCCCCGCGCCGGAACTTTGGGTTGCGGGGTCCGTCCCGCCCCGAGCTGTTCCTCCCCGTTTATCCTCACGAGGGAGTGGGACGCCCGGTCCGCAGCTGCCACCTCTCCCGGCCAGCCACGCCTTTCCTGGATCCGCCAGCCGCCGCCCCGCCAAGCGAATCCTCTCCGCCCCTCCTACCGGTCTGGATGTATGTTTCTTAGTTTTTTGGTTGTCGGACTTCCATACGGTTCGATTTTCTGTCAGTTCTGGTTGTTTTTTGTTTTAAAATTTGTTGTTGTCCTTCTTTTGGTTGTGCGAGGAGGCACAGTGTGTCTACCTACGCCTCCATCTTGGCCGGAAGTCCCATTGGTAGCCTTTTAAATCAAGGAATTTTAAATCCATCAGAGCTGAAATCTCAAGCATTGCCATTTATGGTGAGACTCTTTGTATAACTAAAAAGCCCATTGGGATGGTTTTCTAGAACAAAGGGATATGCCATCCAAAAAATTAGGGAAAGATATTTCACTTTTATAACAGAAAACCTTAAAAAATATCCCAGTTGAATATTACCCAGACACCTCAGTGTCTCTTGGCTAGGAAGATAGTTAACCTCCCTCTGGGATAGGACATTATCATGGTGTAAAAATTAAGCCCTGAGAATCAGAGAAAAGTCAGAAATCCTCAAGTGGGGAGCATCTCTTTGTCTCAGCTCTATGATCTCTCTGTGTGACATATATCACATTTTTCATTTGATATCCATGAGGGTGTAAATGTTATAAACTAAGAATTAAAGGAGTGTCGTGAAGTCCTGGATTCTGCCAGTTTTGCTTGTTCCTTAAAAGCTGGCATCCAAAGATACCCCAACATGTTTTCTTAGGGTATTTTGAAGATTATGTGAGGCATCTTGCCATCCTATGTGTAGCAATAGGTTGTTTTCTCATCTCTTTCCCTTTACTGCCTTCTGGAGAGAAATGCTTAGCCAGTCCTATCCCGAGGTCCTGTCCTCCAGTCAAATAACTCACTGGAATTACGCTGGAGGAGGTGGTTAGACTTATCGAGTGAGCAACTTGTTGGTCTTAATGCTGTGTCTTTCTCAGCCTGGATCAGGAAAGCCTGGTTTCTTTCATCCTGTTTACCTTGAGGAATGGAAGGACACTAAGCATCAAGGGGAAGATGAGTGGATGATTACCCATGTGCATGAGCCAGGGGCTGAAAGGGAGATACTGGGTCACAGAGGAGAGAGGGAGAGGATGAGAGAGCAGGTAGGAAGTACCGTCTGAAGCTCCTCCGAAACGGGTGCTGGTGAACGTCTCAGTGTGTTCGATTGTGTCACGGCTAGATCTTCCTTGTGGTAACGGGTCATATTTTCCTTTTACGCTCTTATGGTTTTCCACTAATAAGGGCAAAATTAAGGGGATTCATTCACCCAAATAGGACTTTATTCCTGCTTTTCTTTTTCCCTTCCTCCTATGTCCAGCCCCTTTGCATCAGCAGAACGGGCCACCTTTGTTTCTATTCTTCTGGCATGCAGGAGGAGGGAGTTTCTCAGCCCCCATGCAGTTGATTCCTGCCTTGTCAGTCACCTCACAAGGAGAGGTCTGGGTCCTGGGGCGACGTGGTGTGAGTGTGCAGCACCCTTGGACTGCAGTCTTCTTGGGGCAGAACGTGTTCTGAGGCTGGCCAGGAGGACATTCTACCATGACCACAAAATCATGTGATTGCCTTAACCCATTCAGTCCAATGACCAAATGAGATGGAATGAGTGTAAACGGGAGTTGCTTTGAGTGCTTTCTTAAGTTATCCTTTAAGAAGGAAAACTTAACGCTTCAAAATTAAGGGTTCATGTTGTTTTTCAAAAGCATAATTAAAAAAAAATGAACTTCTGATCTGGTCCCTTAAGCCTGACACTTGAGCAAACACCCCTTGGAAAAACTGTGATCTTTTCTCATCACTGTATGTCTGGGAACACTCCAGTGTTCTGGCCGAAGCCCTTGCGAATGACTTTTTAAGCAATAGGTGAATACTGAGAGAATCATGAACAATTCCCAAGTGTAAAATATTATATCACTAAATTCACAAATCACACATCTGATCTGTATCTACTATTCTTTGGAGTGAATACAGGTCATATAATATCATGTTTTTCAACACACTCCTTTGGAATGCTATTAAACTTTCACCCATAGATAATACTATGTCAAGTAAACTATTGGCAAACTGATTGGCAAACAACCCCACATCATCACTGAGACTGACAGAGTTACAGATTTGACTGCGGTTCCAGCTCAAGATGGATTTGGAAAATAACAAGTCACTGTCAGATTAATGAATCACTTTTCTTGGGGTAAAACTTTCGCAAATCTTATTTTTGCTAACTCTGCTAAATAGAGGAACTGAATTAATATATTAATAAATAGCTTTTACCATATTGAGCCACTTTTATGTGTGAAGGATAGGTTTCTTTCATATGAATAAGATTTCAAATCTGGGCAAGATCTTCTCAATATAAATATTTCCAACATGTAATTTCATCTTTTATAAAAGTTACACTTGACAAAAAAATTTGCCAGGATTAAACAAAATGCAAAGGCCATGCTGATAATAAAATAAATAGCAAAAGAAAAAAATAAATTCTATTGTTAAGATTAAATAAAAGTCTGATAACACAATGGCAGCTTCTCTTAAAAATATCAATTAACAGAAGTAACTTATAGATACGATTTTTAAAAATGCTGTATTTAAGATATTGGGGCAAATGTAAGGATGTAGAGGTGATCCAGGCAGTAGCTTTGAAGACTGTAGATACTCAGAAGATTGGAGAGAGTTCCTGGTTGAAAACCTCAGTGAACTTCATTACAGTATTTAGAAAAATGGGACAAGCTGAACATGACCTGGACTTAGGTTTTTAAGACAGTTGATGTTGACATATGTTCATATTCATGTAAAACAACGTAGAGATGCTAATATTGCTTGGTTCTTCTGAGGACTACACTCTCTGTTTATAAGTCAGTTAGCTAAAAAAAAAAAAGCAATGCACTGAAAAATCAGCACTAATAAGTGGCAGTGGAGTCATCTTGTCTGGCAAACATTAAAAAGAGCAATGTCTTAGAAACTGTCTTTTTGTGGTTTAGGTTGACTTTTAAGTCTTACCGGAAGTTAATTAAAATGAACTTTTTTTTTTTGCTTTTAAAGTTTATTTGATCATCTTTGAGTTTACTCCCTTAGTGACAGATGCCAGAAAATTCCTCAATCCGTGGTACTAATTGAAAAACAACTTTTCAATCTGGGTGGAGAGCTCAGACATTCCAAATTTCTCTTTTTAGTTGGATTAAAGGGTTTGCAACATAAATATCTTGATTTGGAAGAAATGTAAGAAATTTCAAGGTTTCCAACTGAAAACCATGCACAAGTGGGTCACCCTGCCAAGCTTATTTCTCCAAATTCTTTTGGAGCCCAAGGGTGTGGTCTAGACTAGGATTCCTGTGGGCAATACCCAAGGGTTATATATATATATATAAATCTCAGGGTATCCTCATTTTAAAAGCATGTATATTAGTTCATATCCTGATTCCTTTAGGGAAATTCAGTTTGCTTTGATCAGTAAATCTCAGCGTCTATGGTATTTTTCTTGGCTTGTGCAGCAAATGCTTAGGAAATCGACTTCTGCCCTTCAAAGATAAGACTCCTGGGTGCCTACGATCATCTCTGCGTGGGGGTAGATTACTAGCAGTAATTTCCCATTGTGCACCTGAGTGTTTGTTTTGATGTGGCTTCGGACAGTATTTGTAGTCATTGTTCTTAAGGTTAGCAGAGCCTTTTCTCCAAAGAGAATAGCCTCTGTGTTGTACAATTTACCCATTGCCTACAAGCCTAGCAAGTTGGAGATATACCTCATGCTCCTTTCAGGGGGTGTCTTTCTCCTTTCCTTTTGGCATCTAGTAGTTCATGTCACAGCACAGGGTGTGTGATTGGATAATAAAGTTGATTACACTGGGGATGCCTGTGAGTAGTGCTTAATTTAGCAAAGCACCAGTTTTCTTCCCTGTAAGGGACAGCCGGGCTGTGCGGAATGAACGACTGATTTTTACTCCAACTTCAGTGACTTAGCCTGGCAGATAAAATAGAGGGAAACGGCAGAGGCTGGAACCCGGGGGTGGGGGCTGTGCTAGGTTGAAGGAGAATCAGCAGACGTCAGAGAAAAAGGTAGGGGGACTTTCAGGGAAGACCAGAGTAAAAACATGCCGGTCCAACAACTAAGGGAAGGAGTTTCATACAGAAGGTGGTCAAGCCAAAATGGATTGCTTAAGAAAAATGACTAAAGTGGTTGTCATGCGGAGACTGAGCCCAGAAGAAAGATCATTTTGTGAATACTTGATTGGCATTTCTAAATTTAAACCTTTTCAGCTGCACCAGCAAATGTTCAAACCACATAAGAAGATTTCACTTTACATATTTAACAGGTTTCCCCCCTATGCATTAGTTTAGTCACTTGCTTGTTTCACGGTGCATTGTAAACACATTTCTAATTCACCATCCATTCAACTCTTGGTATAAGAGTACAGCATCGTAAAGGAAAGAATTTGGACTTCAGATTCATACCTGAGTGTCAATCACTGCTTTTACCGTTACTAGGTATGTGACCCCAGACAAATCGCATTGGCTTTTTGAGCCTCAGTTTCCTTATCTGTAAAATGAGATATTTACAAAGTACCTACGACATGTTTTCTGGATCACAGGAGACACCAGTAATAGTAGCTATTTTTATCACCATGAGTACTGTTTTGAAATGGAGGCTAAGCTGATATAAAAGAGCATTTAATGAGATTTTCTAATAAAGGAAATGAAGTAAAATCTGAGGGTCAATATGGAACAAAGATGCGCAGCTTAAAATAAACTCAATCCAGTATTCTAATTTGACAGATGTAGCATATTATGCCATGTGTCTCCCCTCTCAAGCTCATCCATGTTTTAATGAATTAAATAACGGATCTCTTTGGGTGTGAGTGAAGTTCTCCAGAGATTATTTATGTATTGAGTTGGCCAAAAAGTCCATATGGGTTTTTGTCAAATAATAGACACATTTTTCATTTTCCCAATAACTTTATTGATTTGGATATTTTGAGTATGTTGGCTCTCTCCCATGTGGTATAACACTGACTGTCCTCAGTTAATATCTCGATTTGCTTGCTATTGACTGCAACCGGTCTACCGACCATGGAGCATCGTCCAGTGAGAAATCTCTAGCACGAAACTTTGCAAACCACTTTTAACACGTTCTGTCAGTCACAGTACCCTCTCTACACGCTACACAAATCATTTTTCTTTTTGCGTTTCAATTGTGTTTTTACCTTTGTTGAAATAATAAAGTATAAAATACCAGAGATGTTGCTTATTTTCTTCCATCTTCAATATTAAAATGCCTACACAAAAATTCATCAGTTTTGATAAGTTTTTTTAAAAAAATGCATGCTGATATTACAACTGTCACAATACAATCTGACAAAATTGTTTTGAATGATGTTAAAGGCAACTAAGCACTACTAGAGCCATCTTACAGGAAAAAGCCACATGAATGTTTTGGCCAACCCAATAAAAGTAATTAATACAAAGATAAACAATGTGCTTTAGCCCTTTATCTGTAGCTTGGAGATCAACTGGGCTCTGTATGGCCTTAGTTTTCTTTTGGTTTCTGTGGCATGCGCATCTGTGCACATCTGTGTACCCAATACCTGGTGGTAACAGGGGGGAAATTAGTTCTTTTGCCTTAGTTTAAACTTAGACACTAATTAAGAAGTATGTGTCATGGTAAATACTTCTAAAATATATTTTTTTAAATTTTTTTTAAAATTACTTTATTGTTGTTCAATTACAGTTTGAATTTTCCCCCCACCACTCTCCCCCCACCCCAGCTAATCTCACCCCCCTCCCCCGCTCCCACCCTCCCCCTTGGTTATGTCCATGTGTTAAAATATATTTTTATAAGAGTACACCACCCCTTGGGAAAATATCACTTTTTTTTTTTTTTTTTTTTTTAGTAAATCCTTAATTCATTTACATTTGTGTGAACCAATCACTTTGTGAGGTCATTTACTTTTTAGACAGTCAAAGTCATAAGACCTACATCTTTCATTCTTTGGTTCGGTTTTGAAATAAGCATGTACTTGCTGACACATGTTTCTGCTACATTCTTTGCTTCCCCCGATAGGCAAGTTCAGACTTAGAAGGCAAAAGTCCGGTGGAAAGTACCAGAACCCAGGGAACAATATTTGCCTAACCACCCACACCACAGAAAACTTTCTTGGAATCTGCTGGGTGTATAAGATGGTATCCTACCCACACATGTAACCTTTGCCTTTCTGAAAATCAAATTTGATTCTACAAGGAAATTACCAAACAAAAATATTGTTCTCTTAGATTATACCAGGTTTGTCTCCTCTACCGCTGGAAAAAAAGAAGTTCAGGATAGTTTTAAAAATTATAAACTGTCCCACATCAAACATGTAACCTTTCATGGAAGTTGGCTTTGCAACCTCTCTTTTTAGCAAAGGTAGTAGAGGCTTTATTTATAAGGAAAAAACCATAATTTAAGGGCAGCCAAGTGCTATAGAAATTAAACTAGTGTTTTTTTTTAATGTGCGTGGAACTTCCCTTTTCATTCCTCAGCAATTTTCCTGTATATCCTGACCGGAAACTTTGTTTGCTAAGGTTACCCTTGACCTCTGACTTGCCCAGTTGTGGACTTGTTATAGTCCATTATATTTGCTCAGGGTAGGACATGTCACCCAGTCTGCCATCTTTTTCCTATTAAAACTGTTGCCATTGGTTTCCACCGTACCATTCTGGTGTCCCTCTTCTAGTGTTTCTGATGACTTTTTTCCAGTCTCCCTTGTATACTCTTTTTACTTTGATTACTTCTCAATTATCGGTTTTTTCTTGGTGTTTCCTTCTTGACCCTCTTGTCCTTACATACATTCCTGGGGCAACTTTACTAAGCCAGGAATCAAAGTATCGTGTGGACACTGATGAACCCAAAGTTTCAATCCCCAGCATTGTCCACCTGCCCTGGACAGCTGACCCTGAGTTTTAAAGCCATTTTAGATGGAACAGGTCCACACTACAATACATTTCCCTACTTTCTTTTATTGTTGTGCTTAGATTGGCTTCTCTTTTGCCATTTTTGTCTTACAGCATCACCATTTATCATGCAACCCCCTAAAATCCTTTTTAAAGATAAACTGTGCCAGACTCCCTTCCCGCAGGACCTTGCTCATATTCTTTCCCTACCTGGAACATTTTCTGATGTCCCTTCACTCAGTTAACTCTGAAGCATTCTACATATCTCTTGTTAATTCCTCATAGAAATTCTCTCAAGTTTATTTTTCACAAGCTGCTTCAAAACTGACTTTTCCTTCCTAGAACTTACTGCAGACTGGAGCAAGACACAACTTGAGTGGTTATCAAATCAGTGTCTACAGCTTTCATTGTCCCACTGTTTTTCTTTCTTTCTTTTTCTTTCTTTCTTTCTTTCTTTCTTTCTTTCTTTCTTTCTTTCTTTCTTTCTTTCTTTCTTTCTTTCTTTCTTTCTTTCATTTATTTTTAATTACTTTATTGTTGTTCAATTACAGTTGCATTTCCCCCCCACCCCCCCTCCACCCCAGCCAATCCCACCCCCCTCCCTCACTCCGACCCTCCCCCTTGGTTATGTCCATGTGTCCTCCATAGTGTTTCCTGGAAACCCTTCCCTGCACTGTTCCCTCCCCCTTCCCCTCTGGCCATTGTTAGATTGTTCTTAATTTCAATGTCTCTGGTTGTATTTTGTTTGCTGTTTTCTTTTGTTGATTATGTTCCAGTTAAAGGTGAGATTGTGGTATTTCTCCCTCACCACCTGTCTTATTTCACTTAGCATAATGCTCTCTAGTGCAAATTAAAACCACCATGAGATTCCACCTGACACCGGTCGGAATGGCCATTATAAACAAATCAACAGACAAGTGTTGGAGAGGATGTGGAGAGAAGGGAACCCTAGTGCACTGTTGGTGGGATTGCAGACTGGTGCAGCCACGGTGGAAAACAGTATGGAATTTCCTCAGAAAACTAAAAATGGAATTGCCTTTTGAACCAGCAATTCTGCTGCTGGGATTATACCCTAAGAGCCCTGAAACACCAATCCAAAAGAGCCTATGCACCCCAATGTTCATAGCAGCACAATTTACAATAGCCACGTGCTGGAAGCGACCTAAGTGCCCATCAGTCAATGAGTGGATCAAAAAACTGTGGTACATTTACACAATGGAATTCTACGCAGCAGAGAGAAAGAAGGAGATCCTACCCTTTGCCCCACTGTTTTCTAAGAGCACAGGGGCACATTTACTCTAGTTCACCATGTTATCCTCATTGACAAGCCTAGTCGCTGGTGGAATGCTCTCAAGACATCCTCTTGAATATTGAATAAGTGACTTTTTCTTAGCACCTGCTGATGCCATCCAGCTTCAATCAGTCACCGTATCCTTTTGCTTCTGTGTAATCACATATTTTTAGATCTGCTCTTTCATCCTCAGCCACAGTCTTGTCCTTGGAGGAGATCCTCAGCATCACTTGCCTACCATCAGATTCAACTCCACCCACCAACCCCTCAGTTATGTTATTTTTTAGACACAAATACAGTAGATGTCCTCTCCTGTTTGGGAATCTTTAATGTCTTCCAATTTTCTCTAAGAACAAATCTAAGACCTAGAGCCTGGTCTATAAGATGCTTGAAAACCTGACTCTAACGTTCCTTTCCAACATCATCTTACCACCTTAATCACCATATGTTTCTGTCACTGCAGAAATCTCACGTGCTTTGCATACAACATATTTTTTCACTTTCTGTGTTGGTTCCCCTCTGCTATTTTGAAGTCCTTCATCTGTGTCTGGAACTCTAACATTTATGTGAATCTCACAGTTACAAATGAAAGAATCCTTACTTTGGTAATCCTTAGTACCCATTTACACCCTTGTATAAAGCACATTTCCAACTCTATGTTAGCCTTTGGGTACAATTAATGAATAGAGGCATACTCTAACGGTAAGATCATTTCTCTGACTTTACATATCAACTTCTTTTTGGCGAAGGGGACTCTGCTTTCACTTTCCAGACTATTCTCACATTTGTTCCCGATCATTTTCATTGCCACCACTTTTTCTGTTAGCTGCATTCAGGTCACATTTCCTGCACCACCACGTTGGCGAACAGCAGTTCTCTGCTCTGCTCCAACTGTGGTTGTGCAGAGATTGGTGGTACCTGCTCTCTTATCACATGTTGATCTTATTTGTGAGTCAAAAACCAGGGTGACCCCATTTTCTTGCTTCCCTACTGTACCTCGAGTCATGTATTGCACGTCTTATTCATTTTTTGATGTATCTATCTGCTCACTCTTGGAGAAATTGGCCCTGGTCTTTGAGGGGCTGGGCTGGAAGACAATCTAGGTAGCCAGCTTCCATACCCCAAATCTAGTCTTTTCGTCAGTCTCAGCCAAGGTTCCTGGTCTAGGTTTGTCACTCTGGAAATCTCCCGTGAGGGCTGAGGCTGTGGGGCCAGCTGCAGGTTCCCTCTCCTCCAGACATCGCTGTCCTGTCAGTGTCACTGGACATTCCAATAAACCAATTCTCCTACTAGACTGCTCAGATAACTATTATAGCTTCTTAAAGCGAGTCATGGCCTGAAACCAAGAAACAGAGAGTCTAAATAGAACACACATCTCAAAATTTGTGCATAAATGACTAGCTTTTGGTGATCTGTTGGTAGTAGAAGTTTCCAAATAATGTTTTTCAATATGTCCTCTGATATTCTTTGATAAAAATTACTAATGGGCCCCCAGTCTCCTACAACAGGTGATTTATGAGGAGATGTATGTTAGTTCAATTAATTTGACAATTTATATACATGGCTGCCAGTAAACAGATTCTGGATCTCTCGAAGATCCAGGGAAGAAAAAGTAGTTTTCACATATTCAGTGAGGATGTTTGTGTCATTTGTCATCTGGAGTGGATCCCTGTTGTAGAGTTTAGCTCGCTGGAATTTGAACTTACTCTAATATAATAAGGGAGACTAAAGTATTTTGACCATCTGTCATTTATGAGATATTGGTCTATAATCTATATGATGTTCCTTCCATTTTTTTAAAAGAGGGAAATATGATCTGTATTTAGATTCAGGGAGATTATAAAATAAAAGAAAGCTTTGTTCAGGAGAGGCAGAGCTGGCCATTATACTAAACCCTGACAGAAACATTTCCTTTGTATCTTTATTACAATAAAGATATGGTATGCTACAGTGGATATCTATAGTATACATGGAAAGTGTATGATCTACAACTTTCCTTTAGTAGGTACAAAGGTATTCATATTCATATGGCGGGCCTTATAATGTCCTGAAGGTAGTCTTTGGAATTCAGTTCAGTAAAATAAATTGTGTAGCAGATTGTAAATATAGACTATGTGTGTGGCTTTAATGATCGAGCAAGATGCTTGAAATTACAACTTTCTTTGTTTTTGTTTTTTTAAAGTGCAAAGCCCTTGGGATATATAATTTTATTTTAAGTTTAGATTTTCTGCAGGATGGTAACATAGGTCTTTTCCTATCCAGAGGTAAAATATATTTTCCAAAAATTTGGATACTGCCCATTACATTAAATTGAAATTAAAACAATCCTTATGTATGTGGACAGTAAAAGTAAGCAAAAAATATAACATTCCAATTTTTAATATATCAGAAAAGTTTCCAAGGCAACATTATTGAAATGATCATACCACAGTCCCCAACACAACATCAGACTCTAACGGGACATTACAGAGAGGGCAGGAAGGTCTCATCCAGCCATTGTTCTAGGTGCTTTTCTCTTCATTACCCAGTAAAGCTATGGTAGTTTTCTCAGCTTCTTTGGTGATGGCACCTCCAGTCTCTTTGGCTCTGCCCTTGGAGTCTTTCATCACATTGCCTACCTGGGACTCCTGCTTCTGGGAGGAAGGAGGGATGATGCATTTGTGGAGCGGTTCTGCCTATTAGAAGGGCTCAGTTCCATGCACCACAGCAGGAAGCTGCACTTCAGCATGTCCTGGAAGGGGGACCAAGACAGTAAGAGGTCAGAGAAGAATTTGACAATGCTGAACACACCACAAAAGGTCAGCCACTGGGTACCATCTGCTTTGTTGGGATTCTCCATGGCTTTAATTGAGATGTAGGCTGGATAACCAAATCCTATCAGGCTGCAGAGGAGAGAGGCCCCATCACCCAACACTAGGTACAAGGCCACTCTCCTGATGACACTGAGCGTGATGTAGCTACAGTTCACTTGATCTTGGCCTTGAGCTTGGCCAAGAGGTCAGTCATGCAGTTCTCTTTATGTAGGAACCGGTGGAACCTCTGTCTCAAGGCTGCAGATATGGCGGGGACCGTCATGTGGCCACCTAGGGCTGCTCCTAGAGAGGGTAGCTGCAGGGGGACGGGGTGGGGGGGGGAGGTGACAGGTGGAGCTGGAGGGTCGGCAGTGGTCAAGGCTGAAAATTTCTTGAATTTCTTCACAAAAAGATAGAAATTATTAAAGGTGTTTAGGAAGGGTGTTTACAGAAAAATTATGCAGAAAACATGCTTTGAGGATTAAATGCTTTTAATAAATTAATTTAGCAAAATGGCAGAGTGAATTGCATTAAGATTCCCGGGGACAATGAAAACATATAAAGATGTCGTGCGATCACATAGTCAAAGGTGATCTGTGAATAATCGACACAAGTAAGTTAAACCTCGATGCAATTTTTTCTCTGCATTATTTTGTTCACTATCTATATTAGATTGGTTATCGATATTAATCAAGTTAAACAAGTGGTTGAGTTTGTTTAGGCTGGTCCTTTTTACATCCTAACTACCCTTCAGGATGCAGCTCAAGTCCCACTACCCCGTAAATCTTTTTTCTCCTCTCTCTTTACATGTGTAGTCTCTCTTGTACAACATGCCTTCCTTAACCGGACAGTTTTATGATGGGCTTGTTTGTATCATATGCATAGTTCTATTGTAGTTGGCAAACTACCTTAATTCAATACAATTTAATAACACAAGACTTCATAAAAATGACCTTACACAGTTAAAGATGGAATTTAAGGCCAAGACTCATGCACTCTATCTGGAAACCTAGTAATCTTTTCCTTTCACATAAGTGCATGTTGAATATCTGGGTGGCATAGATCCATTCAAACTGAATGAGCCTTAAAGGGCCAGAACAATATGGTAGAATTTTACTGAGACGTTGAATGTTTTATTTTCAGCACTTTACAAAAAGGACTCTGCTTGAGTGGATGTCTGTATCTCTTTGCAAAATCATGTCTATTGACATTATAAAGTCATGTCTATTGTTGTTAAGATACGGGTTTTATTGAATATCATTCTATTGCTTTGTACTATGATGCAGAAATAGAATATCATTTTACCATGGCTGTTTTCTACTAGTCTACCTTTTTAATAACTCATCAGTTGTTCAAAATATCATACATTTTAGCTGTGAATTGTAATACGTTTCCCTGTCCCAGATTCAGTGCACAGATATTTCAGTGCGACCTTGCTGCCTCCATTAAGATTCTTCATCTCTGTCCTGGAATTTAACCCATCATTAAAATTACAATTACGTGAAATGAACAAGCTGACTGTTCAAGCATGGAAACACGAAGCCTCATTTGTGATAATGGGATTTGACTTGCCTTTTCCTCTCACTTTGAATAATACAATGTTGATGCATCTGAATGTAATTAGCATAAGCAGTCTTAAGAAACGCTTTACTGTGCCAGAATGCATGGGTTAGAATTTTGATTATTATTGCTTTTCCAGACAGTGACTTTTGAGGCCAGGCCAAATGGGTTCCTGGTTCTTCGGCTGTACTAAACAATGTAGCTGTGAGTGTATGTTTTTGAGATTTGTTTTATGACCAGATTGTCTTGTCTTAATGACGAAAATGGTCCTCCTCTCCGGTGTCTATGAAATGGGCTGACTTATTTTTGCAGAACAATAGAGGGTAAAAACTAGAAAGCAGCAAGGGAAAAAATTCCTTTTCCCTTGCTTTACTCCTTCTCCTCCATGTAGATAGTGGGAAATTGAGTTAAAAATAAATGTCTCACTTCCCCACTGGTGCATTTGTTCATGTGAAGTGAAAAGGCAAGTAACATGGAAGCTTAATCTCCAAAGAAATGTCAATTCAAAAGAAGTCTGGCTGAACTGTCTTGACAAATAAGCACTGATTGAAATGTATCTGACTAAAGCTGTGTCCTCGTTATACGGACAGAGCAGCATATTGATGGACAATGTTTTTACAAGGACGTGCACTGGTAAAATTGCAGGCAGAGCTTCATTTGAGGGAATCTGGTCATCAAGCCTCCATTGTCTCAGGAAATTTCTGAGATAAGTGTGCGACAGCTTAGGTTTCAACTGGAGTCAACCGCGCAGTGAATTTGCTGACCACAGCGATACTTCCTCCAGTGTCAGTGACCAATACCGCTCTTGTGAGTTGCCATGTCAACTCAGAGAGTGAATCTGGACTGAGGTGTGTTTATGGATCTTATCATCCCAAATACAACATAGAGCACTGTCTAAAAATTATTGCCATATCCTCTCTTTGCAGATGTGTATAACTCACTTATTAAGATAAATACTTCAGCCCTGGCTGGTGTGGCTCAGTGGGTTGAGTGCTGGCCTGTGAACCAAAGAGTTAAACCCAGTACCCCACAGGACTTTTTAGCAAAAACATCACAGCTGCTACTGTCCCACGTGGGCAGTGGTCTCTAATGGATCTGGATTCCAGAAGACTGTGTTGCTAACCCTGCCACAGCACATACTAAAAGATGTCCCCATCAGTGGCCATTCACTCATATTGCTTTTGTCTGCGTCCAGATCTCAGGTGCATTTGAATCATGAAACCTAAACATGTGCCATCCGTACCCACAAAGGAGTCTGGGGAATGTGTGTCTCCTAGACCAGGTCCTCCAGAAAGCAGAGCCTGAGACAAAGCTGACATTCCATTTGAGAGGTACAAATTTAGGAGCGAGGGTAAGAGAAGAGTGGGTGTGGACAAGGTGCTTGGTGCATTTCTGTGTTGGTTCCTGCTTTGCACGTGTGTCCATTGGTGTGTTGTTGTTCTCCAGGGAAACCGAAAAGAGGAACAGTCTCCCTTAGACGGGAAAAAGGAAGAGAAATGTATCTGTGGAGCTTCCTCTCATATCCACTCCCTATTGGCCAGGTCAGCCTCACAGTGGGCCAGTTCCTTCAGTCATCCAAGTTGTATGATTCAGCCCACTCGGTGACTGTTCAGGAAGCCAGATCCCACTCCTGGCCTTGCAGCGTTTCCTCTGAGTGTGGAGGGGCAATGTAGGATGGACAGTTGTACCATGTGAACGATGTGGACCGTGTGGCCAGAGCTTCATCTCAGGGCAGTGGCAAGGTCCAGAAGTGGACAGCACCTTTGGGAGGAAGGAGGCACTTTAAGGAATCTAAATATATATGCATGGCAGGTTTTCATCCTACACAGTAGGGTTTTTGGTTTCTACCTTCAGAAGGCTGTTTTCACAATGTAGAGTATCATCATGACACAGGAAAGGTCTTCCCGAGCTACTGGGCACCTCCCAGGTGTCTATTACCACCAACCATACCTTATCACTCAATTAAAGTACATCTCCCACATCATTTCCTCCACAGTCCCCTAGTTGTTTTTTTTCCCGGCTAGAACTTACACCATTCACTCTCCACGATGGCAGTATTGCCTGTGTTTTGACTGCCATTGCATTCCCAGGAACTTCAGCACAGTGTAAGTTTGTGTATATATTAGCTGATTGGACGAGTGAATGAATGAATAAATACAAGATAGCACATAATAAACTAAACAGTGAGTGGCTATCATGGGGATTAAGATAAATAAAACAATCTTAGACTGGAAAAATTTTCACAAAAGAGGTAGGATCTGGGTTAGGTGGTAGTGTATGGTTTTAACAGAACAGCAAGGAAAGCCGTAAGTGAAGATACATGTGTGGAAATACTCTTAGTTTGTTCATGGAAGGAGGGAGAAAGCAAGCAACGCCTTATCAAATGCCTTGCGGACACGTTTACCTTGTAGATGGATTTCTGCTGATCTCTAATTATTTCCTGACTTAGAAGTCCACAAAACATTGTGCTGAAGAGACTCAGACCTTAATTCTATCATGCCTAAATCTCTCCCTGGGGACCTTTTCCTTCAGTGACCTGGGAAGCTGAACTCTCTTAATTGGATTAGCAGCACTTTGCTATTTCAAACTGAAACAGGATCCACCGGCCTGCACTCGGGAGAGCTTTATAATCTGCACCATCAAGTTTGTGGTCATTGCTGAAGTATTCGAGCTAACCCAGGGAGACAGGAAGTGGCATTAGAATTCTTTCTGTTTAGCCCTGCTTGGAGATGTAGTCTGAGATAACAAAAACAGTGCGTTTTTTTTTCCTGTATCAGAATACATCTTCCGTGTAGAGCTGCCATGTACAAAGAGAAGCCAAAGGAACTTTTCGGTCACTACGTATGTATTTCCTGGGTACTCAGAATTTCAAAGGAGCCTTAGATTCAATTCATGTGCTCTCAGCTATTTTCTTATTAATGAGAGGGTCAATCCTACAAACCTTCAACTCATTTATTAAAATGCCGAAGCAATCGGTATCTTATATCAAATAATCATATCTGAGGTAAGCTTAGGGAATTTAGTCATTTATCCAGGGTTGTTTTTCCCAGAACAAAGTTTCTAAATAGAATTATCAAGTCTATCAAATGTTAATTTGTCGAGAAAAGCAGAATGGCTAATAAGGAAAATTAGATTTATATTGTAAATAGAGTATTATCCTGAAGGCTTCCATGTGTTCAAAAGGAGCTATGAGTGGAATATGACTGAGGGGAAGTCTCAATCAACCAAACTGTAGTCATTTTCAGTGTATTACAGAATCTTGCTCTGGGGGGTGTTCGCCCAAACACCACCACGGCTCTTTAGGTTTCCGGTGGGATGTGCAGAAAATTATAGGGGTGACCATGACTGTCGGATCCTGATTGTTAAAAACCAAAATACAACTGAGTACATTTTAAAGATCTTATTGGCTTTATTCAACGAGGCATGAACCAGGTAGCATTCAATCCAGCGGATAGAAAGGGGCCCAAGGCACTGTACAAAATGAAAGGCTTTTATAGGCAGAAGGGAGTGGGAACCAGGTTAGTTGCTTCAGGGTTCCTTTCCTTTAGGGGAATCAGGAGTCTGGAAGGCAGCTTGCAGAACTAGTGCTGATCAGGTGATTCCTGATCAATTGGTTTAAGACTTTATTTCTCACAGAGCCAAAGACACTGTAATTAAATCTCAGTTTGGTGACATGGCGCTTAGCCTAAGTAACTTAGTTGGAGGCCTGTTTTTAGCCTGGTCCTCAGCTAGGACTGTTTTCTACAGAACACACCCCCATTCACATACCAGATGCAGAAAGGTGGCTGCTTGGCTCTCCTGGCCACTCTATGGAAAGAGAGAGAGATGAGAAAGAGCTTCTGTCCCTGCACAAGGGCAGATACCAGCCTGCTGATAGGATTTCCAAAGGGTAAAAGGTTTCCAATGGATGAAGTTTCACACCCACCACTTTTCCCTTAGAGAGTGGATATTCACCACATTATAGTAGATGCTTCATTCTAATGCCCTCCCTGGACTTCAAGGAGTCTGAGTGCATTTGCTCCCATCCCTTGCTATTCTCTGCTGTCCATGTCTCTTCTATAACATTATCCACGTGAATTATAATTTTGAGAAGTTGGTCTGAGGTGCAACTTTAAATTGCTTTTGTGAAAAACCAGTCTCTGTGGTTTACTTTGTCGTTAAGTTATTTAAACTGGAGGGTGGGAACTGCAAATATTTCCTTGCATCCCAAAGGGGACGGGAAGAGAGGGGGAGTTTCTAAGAGAACGAGATTAGGGAGGAAGCTGCTACACTAGGTCACTTTCTATGGAAAAATCAGAAAACTTCCTTGCTCACCTCCTTGGCCCCTAACTGACATGATTAGCCATGGAAGAGTGGCTGTATCAGCCACTTCCCTTTCCTCTTGTTTTCATTGGAAATGACCAGAAACTGCAAGAAGCTTATAATGTGGCAACTGTCCAATCCCAATCCAATAACCTTGAACACCTGCAAGTTTGTGGACTGGAACTTTGGTTTTCGGAAAACCAACTGAAGGTCTTCCCACTGGGATGTGCAGGCCTACCCCATTCTCAATGATCTCTTCCACACCAAGTCTGATGCCCACTGTGTATTTTGTGCTTGCCTTCTTACTCTTCCATGCTCTCTCAATTAGAATTTGGGAACAATATTTTAAAATTTAAAAAGTTGTAGATATGTATATATACTGCTCTGCTGATCTTTCTAGCACTGTGTCCTCATGCCTCGTATAGGGATCTATCTGCTTCTCAACTTTTTTTGTGGGGGTTGGTCAAGTTCTGATTGAGATTGAGGTGTTATGAGCTACATACTTTTCTGGCATAAAAATTATTTTGAGATTTTCTTTAAGATTTCCTATCAGATTGATTATATTAATGTTATTAGGTTATGGTGAGTTGCAAATTGGAAGCAATGTCTCTGTGTGGTTTTCCTGTTGCCTAAAATAAGGGAATTAGCCTTAAATGGAGGCTGCAGCTAGTCTGTTTGCCTGCTCCAACCTGTGCTGGGAGTCCCTCCTGTCAAGCATTAACACAGAAAAAAGGGGGCACCTGAAGGCTAGCTCAAGGGTCAACATTCAGTCCACTTCCTTTGCTGTGACAGTTGGGACAAAACATGTAGACTGTGTGAATCTCAATGTCTTTATTTGTAAAACAGTGATAATTTTTCTCCATTTCTTGGTTTTGAAGATGAGATTTTCAAAAATATAACATGTGGGAAAGTGCTTTTGAAACTCTAAGACACTGTAAGAAATATGAGGAACTTAACTTACGGTGACCAAGAGGGTAGTTGTGTATTTTAAGTGTACTAAGTCAGGTCCGGTTTCCTCCTACTAAAGGAGATATTAATTCAAACTTGGGATGTGGCTATATCTTTACTGTTCTACCATCTTAATATTTACTATGAAACCAAAACCAATAGACTACATTGCTAAAGATCAGTTTACTTTGTCTTCCAGAGGTAAGGTTTTGGGCTTCTGGGAAATAGCAGGAAAAACTATGTAACTTACATTGAACTCTGAGCCCTAATATATAAAATGAGGATTGCATGAAATGAACCCAGAATCCTTTTTAAGGGAAATATGCATTGCTTTCCAAACAGAAGGTAGTGTGAGGATTCACTTCCAGTGATGTGCCACAACACGAAAAAGCACTCAACCATTCCCATGCAGCTGAGCACCTTACCTTCTACCCCCTGAGCTTCCACTTTTCTCAACTAAGGCTTTGGAGGCAGGGGAAAGGGCCTTACTCTTTGCTGAGAGCCTGTGATGCAATGCAGTAGGTGGACGCTTTGTCTAGGCTATTTCACTTAGTACCACCACATCCCTTGGGACATAGGTCACCAATAAGTCACAAACTTGGGCTTTAGCCCTACCTTCTGTTCTTGTACTATGGGATGCTTTTTAATGCGCTATTCACAGATATTGTTTTTGGTCAAGTTCAATTCCTAGTTTTAGACGAGCCAAAGTAAATAACACCGTTTCTTCCAGCTCTTTCCTTCAGTGCCAGCCTAACCTACATATTAGTGAGCAGGAAGTGGTTAAGCGGTAGAGCCTCAGGCAGCCAGCTCCAAGGGCATTATCGGAGAGATTATAGATTAGGGCTTCACAGTAAATACCTCAGAGTTTGAAGACTCCTGCACACGGAGGTAAAACCTTGGAAAATTCCCTTTCGCAGTGAAAGCCCAAAGTAGGAAAGAATCCATCTCATTAATAAAACTTGGAGTACTTCAGAAAGACAGAGTTGAGAGTGGCAATGCTATGTTAATAAAGAATTATTGTTCTGAAGGTAAAATAATAGGCAGCAAGTTTTTTGGGGAAAAAAAATGTAATCAAAGCAGCAATTTCTTTCGGAACAGCATTACATAAGATCCTGTATTTTTTTTCAGCAGTAACAGATGGACACAAATTTCTCTGGAGTTATTATTAAGGGCCTTTTATCAAGGAAGCAGTCACTTTCATGCGGTCTCATGGAGGAACGTAAACACCATGGAATCTAGCAGTTCAGGTGAGGGCAGAGTTAGAAAGCGAGAACCAAGAGACAGCAGACAGGACCAGAGTGGGGGACTTCCCCCTATGAAACTGGTTTTACTAATTCCTTAATGAGAAGTGTTTAGAAGTTATTAATGATACTTCATGTTACGTTCATTTTAATCTTTACATGTATATTTACATCTAAGTTGACAATACAGGAAAATGACCAGCTCTCATTCTGTACTATGTCTCTTTCCATTTTTTTTTTTTTTTGCTTTTATATATGACTCTAAGTTAAAAAACCTTCCTTGAAATACACTCAGATATTTGGGTCAGAAGGACCTCTCTTCAGCATCTCAGGCAAAGTTGGGTCATCCCCAGGGGCCAGGTAAAAAATGGTACGTGTTATGAAGTGCTCCTGGAGTAAGACTTGGTCTGCTTTGCTGGACTGTCCTTAGCACTGCACTATGGCTAGCTAACACCAGGGAGCACTTGGATTAGCTGTTAGGAGCTTCTGAGTCACTCAGTTGCTCAGGATCAATGAAGTGTCCTGAGTCTCTTTGTCTGAGAGCCTTCTCTGACCATGGAGTGTGATAGGGTGAGAGGCGCAGGCCAGGGATGTGAGGAATTAGTACCTCGGCAGTGACTCTCAGCTAATAAGAGCGGGAGCTGGAGGGTAAACACTCCAGCTTTCTGGTTGTAGCTGGGGCAGTTGTGAGCAACCTCCACATAGCTTCTCTGAGTGGGCTCTGAGTGGGACCGAGCCCAGGTTCCCACCATGGTGATCTTCTCATTCACGCCCTGCATTGCTCCTTTCTCTCTGTTTTACTTCCCTGTTCCCTCACTGCCCTTCCTGGGATCACTTCCCAAAAAACCACTTGCACTCAAATTCTTGCCTCAGTCTGCTAAGCCAGACTAAGAAAACCACCTGCTTTTTTTTTTACTACCTAGCATGCAGAAAGACACTTCTCAAGTTGAAGGAGATTTTTAAGAGATTGTGTTTAAAGAGATCTTGTCATGTTTTGTCACCAGTGAGATTAGTGATTGGGGAATGTAATGCAATTGGGCAAACAACCTGGGAAAGATGGCGGTGCTAGAACCCACAGGCCAGTGACGAGAAGAGTCAAATTTCCAATAATGTACTTCATACCAGCCCTGCACTTAACTCTGTGTTCTGCGTGTGTGTGTGTGTGTGTGTGTGTGTGAGGGAGAGAGGGAGAGAGAGAGGGAGAGAGATGGGATACCATGTCCCTACAAAGCTGTTTCTGCTCCAACATATTTGGGTAAAACTAAGCACAGTGGTGCCAGCTAATTTACGTCAGGCATGTGGTGTGAAAATGTACCTCCCCAACCCCCTGCACCATGTTTCTATAATGCACGGTAAGCATTGAGTCCATGCTTTAAAGCTTATATTGCATACGGCCAGAATATTTGAGGTAAAAATCTACAAAGTCTTCCTCTTCTACACTGATATCCTTCCATTTATTTTGTGTTGTTATCAAGAGAGACCCTATAGTTTTACTTAAAACAAGTACTTATTTAACCGAAAAATTAGATTAACCAGTGATTTAGGAATTTTTAAGAACGATTAAAAAAATTTTATTGTACATCTGGTTTAGAAATGTTTGCTGCAACAACAGTTGTCTTGCAGAGAAAAAAAAGCATTTAGGTGGTCTGAGGACCTTCTGGAAACAGTACTCTCACAGATAAACACCATGTTTATGACATTACATTATTGTGACGCTTTGGCGGTTGGTGAAAAGGTGAGGCCCCGGCTTGTGCTAACTCTTCTATTTTCTGGAATTACAAGACTCATTCCTTTTCTCTCAAGTTCAGGAAGTAGAATGTTTTTTAAACCATCCATTTTCTAAATTACCATGAAGTATCCTGTTTTTAAATGTTCAATTTCTTTCTCTAAACTAAGGAATCTACCTATTTCTTCTTTCTTCTGCATGGAAGTAAATTTTGGCTGTTCCTGCAGATCTCACCGGTGAAGGAATATGAAGTGTGTGCACGTTCATTATTAATTGGTACACAAACTAAATTTAACAGCAATAACGTAGAAGAAATGATTCTTCTTGGCTACATAAACAATTGGATTTATATTCTCACACGATGTTGATCACAAGAGATAAGACTTAAACTGAAACCAAATGGAACAAAGGCCTTGATTCGAGGTGACAGTTGTCTGGCAGTTTATTTTTGTGGGACAAAGGCGACTTTTCAATTGTTTATTTTACGATTAGAGAGTTTACATTAAGGAGATATTCATATCTCCATTTCTTTCTTTTTGCTGTGACACATTTTCCGGGTATTTCAAGCCACTCTGTTTTTGCAAGACCATTTAGCATTCTGAAGAGGTTTCCTGCCTAATTCAGTTCTATCAACTGATTGCCAGAGAAACTCTTGATGTCCTTTCCTCTTCTTGGAAGGAGACATGGGCTCTATTTCAAATAGATTTTTTTTTTTTGGCACAGAAAATAGAGTAAGTTTCAGACAGTAAAATGTATTCTCAACGAAGGAGTGCCATTCAGCATGACCCACCGGATGGAGAGAAGCCACAGCGCATGCCTGGTAAGGCAATTTACCAGTCATAAACAAGTGGCAGCACTGTCCACCTCAAGACATGATGCCTGAATGATTTTTTAAACTTGATTGAAAAGGAAGTTGAAATCGTCTTTTGCTGCATGTCAGCCCAGCAGTCAAAACCAAACAATCAATGATACAGCAACCCTAAAATTTTATGAGATTGAGTCAATCTGAATTCCTCAAGGCCTTTTCCGAGCAGATTAACTTGGAGAATGTGAACAGTTGGGCTAGAAAAATAATTTGTATAATGAACTTTGAAACAAGATCCACCCATTGACCATGGATTTTATTTTAGAAGCATGTTTTTCGAGGAAGACCAAATATATTATTCAATGCATTGTGCTGTTCTATTGAGACCTATGCTATGAGACTAGAATCATATTCTGGGTTTATTCACTCATATTTGCCAATTTTTAAAAGAGAATTCAGAAGGGATAGCTAGTCATAACCATAAGGAAGAAAGGAAGGATGGTGTCTAATATGTTTACTCCTTTCCTCTGTGTCAGTATCTGTGAGAGCTTTCATTGCATGACTATACATAGGTATGCACCTATCATACATGACCATTTGTGTCTATATACTGCGTACAGAAATGTGGTTGTCAGGGGAAGGGCAGATGGATGGAAAAAAAGTAGGTCAATATTGGGAGACAGAAGAATAGCTTCTATAGAGTAACTAGTGTTATGTTATTATTCCTCATATAATTTCAATTTTGTATTTCCTTGTAAAAAATGAGTGAATTACGGTCAGATATACCCATCCCAGCTGGAAGGAAGCTCTGTTTTTCAAAGACAGAAAAGTGAGAGGAGCCGAAATGTTGGTCCCTTACAAACCTTGGTGTTATCAGCAGACATTAACGGTTTCTTTTAATAGCTTGACGTTTGTCGATATAGTCATTGATCATGATTTTTATTTCTCCTGCCTGAGTCAATAGGCATACTTTATTCTCCTTTCTCACAACCCATTTTACGAGAGGGACCCCCCCCAAAACAGAATTTATTTGTACAAAATTGTGTATTTATTCTTACATGTTGAAACTTCAGTCACCTTCAAAGTCCTCTCCATTTGATGCAACACACCTATGGAGATGTTTCTTTCCCCTGCTCAAGACAGTTTTGAACTCGTCCATTTTGATGCCTTTTGGTGTTTCTGCTGTTTTTTTGTTTCACCTCTTCCTCATTAGCAAAAATATTTCCTTTTGAGGACTTTTTCCATGGGGGAAACAACAAAAAAAAGTCACTTGGGGCAATAGGGGAATAGGGAGGGTGGGGCATGGGGGTCATGCCATTTTTGGTCAAAAACTGCTGAACACTCAGCGTGGTGTGGGCAGGTGCACTCATAAATCACCTATCATGAAATGCACAAATGTGTTGAAAGAGACTTCCAAAAAAAAAAAAAATGAAGCTGAACGTAGCCTCTCACAACAACACCAGCTAGTACACTGCTACAGATGGGTTCCTAGATCACTCACCTCCTGGGGAAGCCTGTACTACAAGGGGCCCACCCTCCAGAAGATAATTCTTTTGGGGGGGTACCCCCTTATACATGTCTAAAAAAATGCATTACTCTAAAAAGCTTATTGAAAATTGAAATTGCTCTTGCACAGGGAGCACTTCCAAAAAGAAATGCATATTTAGCAAATCTAGAAAGAATAATAAAATAATTGTAAGATTCTGCCATGACTCGTGTGGCTCAGTTGGTTGGGCATTGTCCTGCAAGGCAAAATGTTGCCTGTTTTATTCCTGGTCAGGGCACATACCTAGGTTGCAGGTTCGATCCCTGCTTGGGGTGCGTACGAGAGGGAACCAACTGATGTTTCTCTCTCACATCAATATTTCTCTCCCTCTCTTTCTCCTTCCCTCCTTCTCTCTAAAAATAAATAAAACCTTTGAAAAAAATTAAAGAAGTAGTTTTATAGATTCTGAATGTTGAAGGTAAAGGATTTCAAAGCCTAGTTTATTATTTTTGGCCCACTTTGATGATTCAAATTAGGAAAGTATACAATTATTTTCAAATTCATTGTGGCCTTAACTACTTTGTCTAAATTTACAGCAACTCTGTCCTAATACCTCACCATGACAAAGCAGGAAATAGCTCTGGCCACCACTGTGTGCTGTTCTCTTTCAGTAACCTTTATTCTTAGCTATACTGTATGTGAATAAAGCTTCATTTCACAATGTCTGCTTTTTTTTTTTTTTTTTTTTTGTTAGAACAAATGCCCAAGTGTAAATTGCACTCATACCCATTCATTCCTGGAATGGTTTCTCCCAGCCCACTTTCCTTCACCCTGCACTGATACTTGGAGCACATACCAGAGTGCATAATGGGAATCTCTGACCTGATTCTGCAGTCATGAGAGGTTGGTTCGGAGAGCAGAGACTAAGATCTAAACAGTGACCTGATGTTTCAGTGAAGCATTCAACTTCATGAGCTCCTTAACCAAAATTAAGTTATTTTTATTTACTTTCTTTTTTGGATCTTCGTGTACACTAGTGTTTTTTTTTTTCATGGCTTGGCTCTCTAACTAATAGGTGAGTTCTGAGGAGATGGGAGCTTTCCCGTGACCCATTTTCATCCTTTGAACCTTGCTCAGCAACTTGCACACACATTCTTGTCCTTGTTTATAAAACACACAAACATCACCACCACTTAAAAACCAGACACCTACCAATGAAGCGATCCCTTACTACTCAGAAAGTACTTGCCGAAAATGGATACACCCTGACATGGAAATTGAATTTCTGGTTCTGGAGAGAGCAGGGTAGGAGAAGAGTGATGAGAAATTTTAGGGATGTAGATTTTAGCTCCATCTGAGGAAGAGCTTGATGATAAGTAGCCGTTGGATTCCTGCTTCCTGATGGAGGCGTTTCCAATCTCGAGGATGGATTTTGGGCATCAAAGCAGAGATGATTGTTTGTTAGAGGCCTTCCTCCCTTTCCTCACTTCTGTCTCCTCTGACATCTGTATTTTTGCCTTTTCTTCCTTTCTTTTCTCTCTCCCTTCCTTTCTCTGCCCTACTCTTGCCACTTATTCATCACACATGCATGACATTTCTCTGGTGTGTCAGGTACTTTGTTTCTTAATCTAAAGCGCTGTAATTGAGAAATAACAGGTAGTTATGTGAGGAAAGAAATGGCTAGTGTCCCAGCTTTTCCTGAAAACTTGCCTGTATTTCTTTTACACACACCTTAAGAATTTTAGAGTACACGAAAGCTGAGAAAACTAGCAATGCTGCTTCAATAATTAATTTTAAAAAGAAAGCAAAGGTTTTCTTCCCCATTTATTACACATCTTACTTTGTTGCTGGAAGTAACAAGGCACCCACAAAAGCAATAAAAGATGGACAATGGAATTGAGGTAAAGCATTTAAAGAGGGGTACACATGCCCAGTCATCCACCTATTCATGTTCTTCCAAAAGAACGAAAGGGTGTGGGACAGAAGGGCAGAGCAGACCACAGTTTCTTTGTTTGTATTGGAGGCCTGTGAAGCACAGACTACAGTTTGTACCCCTCTCGTCTCCCTTTTCTCCACAGTAACAGAAATGTTAGCCTAGCAGTTGGCCACTCAGAATAAAGACTACATATCCCAGACTCACTTGCAGCAAAACATGGTCATGTGTCTATGTTCTGGCCAATATAATGGAAGCTGACTATCCAATGGTAGTTTTTGAGAACCTTCCATAAGAGACAGCTAATGTCCCCATTTGCCCCCCTCCTCTCTTTGCCTCCCTTCCATCTTACTACCTGGAGTGCAGATGCTGCCAACTAGGACTGTGTGGACAAGGCTCCTACCCCAGCTCTGGCACAATGGTGGCTGCAAAGAGCCTGAATCCCCAGAGATATCATGGAACAGAGCGGCCGTAGCCATCCCAGATTGCTTCCCTTGAGACTTTTGTAGAAGAAGGACTCTAGCACTAGAGAGAATCTAGATATAGCTGTGTGTAGATATGAAGAAAAAAAATAAAATGAGTCTTCTCCTTTCTATATTCTGGGTGAGTGCATCATTATGCCCTTGGAAGTTCAGAGAGAAAACTTCAATAAATATTGATAATGATGACTGTGAACTACACATTCTCTGGAATAGTCAATTAACGGTAATGTAATGAGGACAAAGCTCAAAGGCTTATTCAAGGCATCCAGCCAGCCCTTCAAGATGATGGTTGTGGGAAGAGGTTACCGGGGAGGGGAGGTACCAGGACCTGGTCAATCTCTGTGCTCTGTGACTGTGGTAAATGTTAGTTCATTTGTGTTCACCTAACGTACTTCCAAGTCTATCACTGATAATAATCAAAATCAGCGGTCCCACATACTGTCGCTTTCTTTCACAATTGCCAAAGTCATAATAATGCAACACCTAAAAATGACATTTTTTACACATATGAGCTCAATCGTATTTTAGCCAAATTAAATGACATTTTTCATGCCATTTCACAACGTATGCATGTTCAATCAGTTTACTAAGACAACCGCTTTCAAACTGTACTGCTCACAGCTCTCCATGGTCTGGTTTTATGCACCAGCTCAGTCTTATTATTATTAGAAACGTGTTGCCCCTGTGAACCCACAAACACGTCATGGTCCTTTCTTGCCTCAGAAATTTTGCTCTGGATGAATGGAAATTCTTCCTTGACCCTTGACCCAAGATCTCCTTGACCTACCTCTCAGATTGATACTACATCGATGACCCCAAGTACATAAAAAAGAGAGGTAACTGTTGTGTAGTGGGCAAGTACATGGGCCCTGAAGTCAAACTTCTTAGGTTCAAATCACATTCCCATCAATTACCAGCTATGTTTTGGCAAGTTAACTTATTAGTCATAACTTCAGATTTTCCCTGACATAATGAAAATAAGAATATCTACTTTATAGGTTTCTTGAGGAGAGTAAATGTGATAGTGAATGTAAAGAACCAAACATTATATTAAGCCTTTGATAAATGTTAGTGTTAGCACTATAGAGCCTATAATTATATACTGTTGTATCAGTCAAGGTTATTGATTATAGGCAGCAGAAACAGATTCTAGCTAATTTTTGCAGAAGTATGTTGGTTAGCTCAGAGAATAAACAGGACATATGCTTTGGCAACCCATCAGTTTATTCTCTATTTCTATGAGTTTGTTTTGTTTAGTTCATTTGTCTCATTTTTTTAGATTCACTTGTAAGTGAAATCATATGGTATTTGTCTCTCTCTGACTTCTTTTACCTTAGCATAATA
>VMDR010011908.1:0-27572 GCA_007922815.1 Macrotus californicus
AAATCTGCAAAAATGATCGAAGGCACTGTTTCTTATTTTATCAACATGTAGGTATATTTCTAAAGTTCTTATGTATTGAACACACATTTGTGTTTTATATTAGAGTTGAGTTTCACATCAATGCAAAAAGTTTGCTTCATTTTATATGTACTTAAATGTTTGAAAGATAAAAATATAACATTAATATTTTATAAATGTCAAAATCTGTAATTCTGAATTAGAAATGGGAAGTAATGATTACCTAGCTTCTATCAGTTTGGGTTTTCACATTCTAGATTATTTTATATGAAATAAACCATGTTAATTTTTATACTAAAGTAAATCTATAGTTTCAAATTAAAAATCAAACAAAGATATTGTAGAGAACAACACAAATAGGTATTTCACCAATAAGAAGCTTAAATAGGAAAGATTTTTTATTATTGTTCAACACGTTAAGAGACTTTAAAGACAAATCTTCTTTTCTTACCTATGCCAGAAAGCTAAGAAGAAAACAGGAAAAATACTTTGGTTTGGTTTATTTTCGTTGTAGGTCCTTCTTTCCATCCTTCTATCCCCCCTGTCTGCCTTCCTGCATGTTGGAAAACTGCAGGGTACCAATTTTCTGTTATTGGTGAGTCTTAAAATATTACAGAGAACCAGGCCTCAACCAGCATTGTCTACAGGGAAGGTCAGGTAAACAGCAGGAAACCAGGATATCCAAAGAGAGGTTAGATTCCAGGATCCATACCTGTCAAATGATTCCGCTGATCGTCCATTAAATATCCAGCAAGAAGGGGGCCAGCCTGAGGTGCAATCATACATTGTTTAGATTGTCATGATTAGGAGTGGGAACGCTACTCTTCACCTCAACATGCACTCACTGTTTCTGCAAACAGTGTGCCAATTTTCCTCCGAAGGATTGCTCACTCTCTCCCTTCCTACTAATACGCTTGGGATGGCTGACTCATCCTGATTTTAGGATCACTCATCTCAACTCAGGCCAGCAGGAGCCAAGATGTGAGAATGTATTTGCTGGGAGCCAGAGGCTGACAGAGGTAGAACTATTGTGGAAGGAAAGCCAAGCCATACAATACTGATTGAGCTTCAAAATCAAACCATATCTAATACAAAGCATCCCCTGGTGTTTTCATTTAATTAACTCAACATAATTTACTTCGAAGAGTTTGGGTTGTCTGTTCAAACGGAAAGAGACCCAGCAGCTGAACAGGTGTGTGTGACTGTAGGTGCACATGCACAAGTGGGCACACACAGGTGTGCATAAGAAATGTGGGGATTGTCTCCAAGTAGAATAAGGTTTTCTTTCCAAATGCTATTGAACATTAAGTTATTTAATGTTTAATATAACCTATTAAACAAAATAACTTGTAAGAGAGCTACCAATGTAAAAAGAGTTTTCTCATCTTCAGCACGAGTGTCTTAAAGATACCTCAAACCTACATTTTACTTCGGGGAAGAAAATATGAATTATCCTATGCTCAATTGATTTCTCTCTCACGATGATCCCCCAAATCCTCCCCTGACTGTACAAAGCTCCTAATGGGCATCTTCATGTAAAAAGTAGGGCAGTTATGCTATTTAACTTCATTTCAAAATTTACTTAATTAAAAGGGATATTTTAAAATATCTCATTTACCTCCACTTAAAAATAAATTTTAGAATACTACTCTAAGTATCTTTAATGGAGAGAAACAATTTTACATAAAGCATTCTTATATATTATCCCACAATAAGATACTGGTGTCATAAAGCCATGAAAAGATAGATGAGTTTAGAAAATTATATCCATATGGCAAGATGGTTGGTCACTCATGGCCCATAATGTCACTCATTTTGCACAGCTAAGCAGCTAGGCAAATGTGCAGACACAACTGGCCACACGCCTCATCTGTGAAGGGCTGTCTTTAAAACGAATCTGGTTCACGGAGAATAACAGGCTCATTAACTCTTTGGGGCCATTCAGGTCCCATCTAAAATGCATTCGTTCTCTCTGACCTAATTATCCAAATCATACTCTAGCGGCTTGTCCTGGGTGTTTATTTACCTGCAGTTACTGACAGAGGTGGGGGCTGAGAAGAAAAGAAAGGAAGGAAGTGAAGATCTTATTTAGTATATTCTACCACTTTCCACAGTACAACATATCCTCAATTTGATGTTCAGAGTGTTCTTTAATAACTCTATATCGCTTTTTAAAGAAACATATATGAATTATTTGTAAATTTGCTAAAAATAACTGCAAAATGTTTTTTGATAGTGTTCTGAGTCACCATAATTAAGGTAAAACAGATAGTATGGCTTTCAAAATACTGATTTCAGATATTTACAAAGGATTATCTATCTATCCCTCCATTCATCTATCTACATGTCTATCATCTATTTACATGAGACAAAATAAATTGATTAGGATCTTTGTATTTTTAAAACTCAGCTGAAACTCAGATATCAAGCATCTGCTATATTATGGGGGTGATATGTACCTTAAATATATGGAAATTCTTGATTGACGTTTCACTTCTCTTTGTCACAGATTTCTGGATTCACAGCCATTCAAGTTTAAGCAAGATACTGAAAGTGGTTTTCCTTTGTGGCTGCACACATTTAAATTCCCTCCAACTATGAATGAGGCCCCTTTCTCCCTTCCCATCTCCACATTCTCTTCTGTCTCCTTCACAGCGGTCCCACGGACATGGTGAAGTGGTATCTCCTCGTGGTTTTGGTTTTCATTTCCAATGTGGCTGGTGATATTGAGCAAAGTTTCATGGGCCTGTTGGCTGTTTATGCATCTTCTCCGGAAAACTGTCTCTTCAGTGCCTCTGCCCATTTGATACATGGATTGTTTGGGGCTTTTTGGTTATTGGAAATTGTGCAAGTGACATCAGTAAAGCTATCTGCAGTTTTGCACATAGAATCAGGAAAAAGAGATGAAAGAATAAAAAGATTTAGAGAGAACTGGATGGAAAGTTCTAAGAAATAGAGCACATGTAGTTTTGAGTCCAATCCAATTGATAAGCATATTTTTCTCAAAGTTTCCTTTCATACAGCACAACCCCTGTACCTAGGTGATGATTTTTGGAACTAATGAATACAAAGGCAGTGAAGGAAGGGGATCATGGGAAAGAGTTAACAAGATTTTCAACTCATTGGGAAAGGGGTGAGAGAGGACACAGAATTTCAAATTTTAAACTTGTTGACTGAGAAGTTCAGTCTCAGTAAGATGGGGAAGGCAGAGAGAGCAAACCAGCGGCGGCACCTACAGTAAACGTGGAACGTGGCCAAGTCTGATTCTTCTTTCTCATGCCAATCAAAATACAGATTTCTCTGAGACATTAAAATGTATTCATTTTAACTTGAATTTGACCCATAATATTCAACATTGGAAAGTATTAATTTGATATCCAGCAACTTTATTGAATTCGTTTATTTGTTCTACTGCTTCTTTAGTGGAGTCTTTAGGATTTTCTACGAATAGAATCCTGTCATCAGCAAACACAATTGTACTTCTTCTGTTCTGATTTGGATGTCTTTTATTTAGTTCAACTAGAAAAGAAAGCCCCGATGCCATCACTGAGTATCCAGGTAGTGTTCCCCATTTTCTCATTCTATCATTCAACATCCGCTTGTAGTCATTACTTCTTTTTCTTCTGGTTATTGAGACATAATTGATATACGCCATTGTAGGAGCTTAAGCAATACAATGTGATGAATTGATAGGCACAGATATCGTGAAACAATTACCACAATAATGTTAGTTAACACATCTATTATCTCACATAATTACTTTTTTGTATGTGTTGAGAATGCTTAAGACTAGTATACGCTCTTAGCAGCTTTCAAGTATCCAATACAGTACAGTGAACTATAATCAGCGAGCTGTGCATTAGATCCCAGGACTCACTCACCTTATAACTAGAAGTTTGTACTCTTTGACCGACACCTCCCCCCTCCCCCCACCCCCAGCCCCCTGGCAACCACTTCTACTCCTTGTTTTGATGACTTTGGCTTTGACAGATTCCACACACGAGTGAGGTCACACAGTACTCCTCTTTCTCTGACTCATCCTGCCATATGCCCTCAAGGTTTGTCCACATTGTGGCAAATGACAAGATTTTCTTTTCATGACTAAGTAAAATTCCATAATTTATATATTGTATCTGCTTCACCCATTCATGTGTTGGCGGACACTTAGCTCCCTTCCATGCCTCTTACTACTTCTAAGGAAATAACCAAATGGTAAACAGCATTGGGAAAACTGATGAAGTGACAGCATTTGGGATATGCCAGCAGGCAGGTAAGTTTTCTTCTCAGTTGTGAATTCTTCAGAAAGAGAGAAGATGCATCCCCAATATAAAACTACCCTGAGTGAGACACCCTGGTCGGGAGATTACTGTGCATCAACAAAACGTATTTGACCTTGATCTTGTTGATGTGACTGTGAATTACTGTTGCTCTGCAAAGGGGCTCAAATACCTTTTATAAGGAAATAGAAAGTGAATTAGGCATTTGATGGAGTCCAGTGCTCTCCAGAAGTGCTCAGTCCCCTTTGCTGTTGAAGCTAGCTCTGGCCCATGACTAGTTTCGGCCAACACAATATGACAAAATATCTTATTTTGTACATTATTTGCCCTCCACTGTGGTAATACTCAACATTTTATATGGCGGAGCCTCCGTCGTCTAGAATCCTCAAGGGCTCCACGGACCACTCGGCCAGTCCTGAGGTCTCAGCACGAGCGCCGTGGATGGTTTTGAGCACACTAACTTGTGCCCTGCATCGCTCTGCTTCCCTTCTCATGGACCAGTCATAGATCTGTAGCTTGTACAGTGAATACGTTTTGTCGTTGTAAGGCAGTGAAGTTTTAAGATTTTAGCCTTCCCATGTTGCTTTACCGGAACACAATGAGCACAGCAAATTCTTCACACATCTCCACTCTTCAGAGTTTCCAGGGGTTCTCCCTCCAAGGACCCCCTCCAACTCCAGAATGACATTGATCTGCTTTCCGTTACTATAGAGGGTTTGCCTTTTCTAGAATATTTAGAGGAGTGAAATCGTAAAACATGCTTCCTTTTATCTAGATGTTTTCGCTCAGTGTAATAATTCAATGTAATTATTTTGAGATTCATGGCTAATTCATTCATACAGTAGGTGTCTGTTTACAATTGACAAACTTTTTTCAAAGTGTGTGCTACATTTTACACTCTGGCCAATAGTGTGTAAGTTTTCTCTATATTAGAAAGGATTGTACCACATCCTTGCCAACATTTGGTATGGTGAGTCATTTTAATTTTTGACATTTTAAGAGGTCTAATGATAGTTAATTATGGCTTTAATTGGCTATTCTCTAGTGATTAAGAATTGTTTTTTTTCTCCTCACTATAGATCACATTTTTATTTGTTGCATGCCTGCTAAGCATAATTAGACACCAGACACTGTGATTTACCTTCTTGGGTGATGGATAATGTTTTATTCCTACAAATGCTGTTGAGCTTTGCCATTATATGTTGAAAGTGGTTTTTTTCTTTCCAGTCTGGTTTAATATTGTATTAGGCAGGGGCAGACGAGCATTTACTTAGTCCAGGCTTAGTTTCTTTTCACTACTGAAGCAAGACCTTTTGAATACTCGTGCACCATGAGTTCCAAGTTTTTCCGACATAGTCGGTGATGACAGGCACTATTTCTGGTCTTTTGTTAGCCCCAAAGAGGTTTTCCTGTAATGTTCTCAGCAGCTCTCCCCATACCCTCGGGCAGTTGCCTCCTGTGCGTGCACAGGTCAATACCCAACAGAACTCATGAAGGGACTGCCTGGAGCGGTCTCGGATTCCCCCTGTGCAGCAGTCTTCCACCAACGTTCCCTCCTGCTGATTCTGCCCGGCCACCATGTCCTGCCTGGACTCCTCACCCGGTCTCCTCACAGGCGGGGGACTTCCTGGCTCTGCTTGGGTTTCTCATGCCTGACTGTTGAGCCTCAGCCTAGAAGTGTCTTCCGGCCACCACCAGGGAAATAACAGGATTTACTTTTCCCCATTTCTCTGTTGCTCTCCTTCACTGCCTGCTGGACAGTGTCTCGTGCACCACTGCTTCCTCTGCTTTGCCCAGTGCAGTGGTTGCTGGAGGGGATAGGGCAGCAAGTCTTGCCCTTGTGACTGCAGGCTGGCCAGAGGTAGATAGATGTCATGGCTGTTTCTTTATTATAGCCTAAGTGAGGCTTTCCTGACTCCTGTAGGGAAGGTTCTGCTAGTCTCAGTATGCACAAAATTAGACGTAGGACATGACATACTATACAAAATTTCAGAATAAGTTCTGAGCATATATGTGTGTATGCATGTGTATGTTTCAGGTGATAAGGGAACAATGATAATAAATAAAAATCAACACATCAGTCAAGATTCTGTGCAAAACAGAAATACCAAGTAGAAGCTTACACAATTTTGGGGTGAAATAGAGAAGGTAAAGCCCTATGGCTGTCAACAAAGTTTTGGCTTTAATTTACATCACTACAGCTAGGCTCAAGAAGACAGGACACTACTTCTATCACCTGGAGTTTAGGAAACAGCTTCTTCCCCCTTTAGGATGCACCCATAGCCAGCATCTTCTTGGAACATGAGGGTGGGCATTAGAAACTAAGAGATGGAAGTGGTTTCGGCTAACACTCATTTCTGTCGCAGTGACTTTGTCCATACCACTCCAGAAATGTGAATCTATCTCACTTCCAACTTGCAAATATATTACTTCATTTACATTCAGAACTCTAGCTTTGTGTCTGAGAAATGCCATATTTATCCTTCTAACTTCAGAAAGCCCAGAGAAAACAAAGGTTGTGTCAATCAATATATCCCTCACACCCAATCACTTTGGCTCCTCAAATTCCACTCCTAGCTTTCCATGCATGATAAATGTCCATCTGTGCTGTGAGGCGGAGCCAAAGAGAATGCCCAGGGCACCATCGGTCATCCTATCCATCTCAAAGAAATATCTGTTCTCTGCTTCTTTGGTCAGAAAACCCCTCTTAAGTCGACAGTTACAAAATGCACTGTATACCAGGCATTGGGGAAAGGAAAGAGCACAGCCTATATCCACAATAAGGCAGAGAAGAAAATATTCACAGTCATTATGTGAGGAGAAAGTCGCAGGGAAGCAAATGTCACTGTAGACATCTATGTATGAGTGCAGATGTATTGGAAAGAGAGGGAGAGCACGTTTGGTTTGGTTACTGCAGTTGGCATCTCAGCCTGCAGGGCTGTAATAGTTGATATCTGTAGGACTGCTACCTCACCTGATATTACATGTGGCCTTTGCTTGTGGCCAGCATCTCAGCCCCAGGGCTTTTATTACCCAGTACCTGAGCCATCCGCGTGTCTGCCTTTTCTATGATCACAGGTGATGAAGGAGTGGAGCAATTAATGTGAGGATCCTCTGTTTTCAAAACACACCCCTCCCTCCTCCTTCTTCTTCATAATCAGAACTGAGCCTCTCATGAAGTACAGTGATCATCTTGTTGGGTCAATGGCCAAAGAATCCACAATGGCATGGTGACGGTATAGAAAGGGCACTTTGTTTTTTCGGTGAGTGATACCTCTAACCCAGAATGTGGGTGGATCATTAGGAAATGCCACTTACAAATCTCGAACACCAGAAAGATATGCTGCAGACTTGGCAAGAAGAGTACTAAATATTGCCCAAGGAAGGTGTTTTCATACCCAGCACGATCCCTCGTTCCAGCACATACAAACAGGTGCTCCATATGCCGCATCCTGTGGGCCAATGTACTTATAGTTTATAAAGATGCCATTAAAAAATGTTCACAAGGCCACTCAGCTTTACATGAAGACAGTCCATTCTAGCTGAGGGAACTGTGGTAAGACAGATGCCCTAGACGTGCACCACACCATCCTCAATGTTAATATTGTTGTTATTGGAAAATGTATTGTGTATTCAGAAACAACGTTGTGTATGAGACCGTAACAGGGAATTAAACATTTGGTAAATCCGCAATCACTAATGCTGAGAAAAACGCTGTGACCAGAGAAGACAAATCCATGTTGAGCATAATTTTTATTTGAGTGAAAAGAAAGAGTTGCCTATTTAGGAAAGAAGGGGTCAACCCTCCTCAAAGTCCCACTGGGCCACTGGGTGACACCCCAGTCCTCCTGGGAAACGGTCTGGTAACGGAGAACAGCAACGATGTCTGCAGTCGTGACACACTGCGCATCGATGGTGGTGATCATTTGGCCTTGGTGAGGTGACGTCTGCGCTGTGTGATCTAGGATGGTCTCCATCTCTGGGAGCCTCTTGCTCGGATTCAGACTGTGAGGGCATCAGTGCGTGAGGCTGGCCAGGGTGGGCGCACTCACCCCTGGCATTACTGAGTGTCTCTTCTCCTGGGTGGGCATTCACAAAGGAGACAGATAGGCTCTCACTTGGCCCTGATGTGGTCAGGACCTGATGTGGCCTCACTTGGTCCCATTTCTGTACATACAAATCTACCTAAGACCCCTTTATGAGGAAACCACCAACCTTTTTATTTTTTAATTGCCCTGACCTTCTTGCCATGTGCTTAGCCACTGCCTATAAATCACTGCAGATTTGTACCTCTGACACTTCTTTCTCTAGGGAAAGTGCACTTCGAGATATGTTGCACAGAGTCCTGTCCACCTGAGGGACGGACCTTCACTGGCATCCCCAAATGTGATTTGAGGTGAAATGAGGGAGCATGCCACCTGTAGCAGGAGCCAGTCAGCCAGCCAAACCAGCTGTAAATCAGGCCTGTATTTGGTTTCCTGAGTCGGCGGCTCATATAGCCTGTCCATGGGTCCATAGACATGTATGAAGCATTGGTGGCTTTAGGACACAGAGTCAGACCTTGCTCATTTATTCCATTTTGACTTGTTAAAGAGACCTGCCGCACATATATGGGGAGCTGAGACTATTTTTCACAAGAAGAATGACTCTTAGCATAGCTTCGTTCCATAAACTAGAGGTCTGTGACATGCTTCTCTGGTTGAAGATTTCCGCAGGCTCCAGCTAGAATCCTGACCCAACAGAGAAACATAAGTCCTCCTTTGCTGGGGTGGTGGTGGCAGCGTTCTCTCTCCCTCCCTCCCTCTCTCTCTCTCTCTCTCTCTCTCTCTCTCTCTCTCACACACACACACACACACACACACACACACACACACACAGCATGGACAGCGGCCAGAGCAGCAGCTAAACTTCCTCTGATTCGTATCACTCAGCTCATGGGTTGGAGCCAGATATTCAGCCTAATGCTCTTTGTAAGCTCCCAAACCTAAACAGATCCAGTAACACATCATATCTTCTATTGGCCAAAGAAAAGGTATTGCAACAATAAACTCAAAATCTCAGTGAGAGATGAAAAAGCCAGAAATAGAAAAGAAGAAACAGAAACTCTTAGTAATCCCACGTTACATGATTGCATCCATAAAAACACCCCAAACAACTACGTGAATAATAATTAATAATCATTAGCATTAGCAAGAAATGAACAGGGTGTACACAGTACCTAGATATTTTATTTTTAAATACAAGTAATGAATTATTTTTGTTTCCTAACTGATTCTGAAATTTATATGGAAATGCAACGGTTCAACCAGAGTGAAAGTGCTTCTGGTAAGAAGAGCATGGGAGGGGACACATGCTATCACGTGGTGAGACCTCCAGGCAGAACACGTGGTGCTCTTGCAAGTGTTGGCCACGTGACGGATGAGGCAGAAACGCGAGCTGGAGACAGACTCACCCACACCCTGAAGCTTAATGTGGGCACTGACCACCAGACAGTGGGGAGGGACATAATTTTTTAATTGTTAGGACTAAGAAATCTAGCTATTCACAAAAGGAAAAAAACTGGACCTGTACGTCACAGGATTGATGGGGAATCAGTGCCAGGTAGACTGAAGACCTGAACGTGAATGGAAGAGACTGAGTTCTAAGAGGAAACATGAAAGAACTAACCCAAAGGAAAACACTGACATGTTGTTTATGCATTAAAGTTAGGAACTCACAGGTTGTGAAAAAATACATTGAGGATTGGCAACTATATGAAATATATTAAAAAGGACTTTACAAATTAATGAGATAAAAAAGCCCAGTGCAAAAAAAAAAAAAGGAACTTTCACAAAATGAACTCCAAATGCCCAGTAAGTGCATGGAACGGCACTTGGACTCTTTAGTAACCAGGCAAAAGCCAATCAGGGTCCCGCTGTGTGCTATGCCTCACAGACTGGGGAGCTGACCTTAGCGTGGCAGCCTCAGTGTTGGCGAGGATGGGGGTTCACCAGAGCTCTTGTCCCCGCTGGATGTCATGCAGACCAGACAAACATCTGGAGAACCGGTTGGCAGTTGCCCAGGTGCCCCATATGCGTATTCTACAACTTACCAGCTCTACTTCCAGCTGTGGGCCCCGGAAAAAGGAGTGCGTATCTAATCCAGAAAACATGCACAGGAACATTCCGAGCATCATCACTTAGAATTGCCAGAAATTGAACACAACCCAAACGTCTATCGACACTAAAATAAATGAGTGACTTGTGGTAGGACCACAGTGGGATGCACAGGGGAATGAAGACTGATGAATCATAGCTACAAGCCAGGGGAAGATTCACAAACACTGGGAGACAGGGGGCAGAAACAAAGCAAACAACAACAGAAACAAACACAAGGCAGGAAATGAGGCTACAAGATGGTGTCAGATAAACCTAACCTGTGAGCTGCTCAGGAATTTCCTCTTGGTCACTTTTCACCTACCAGGGTGTTGAATGGAAGGTCCTAACGGCTGCATCGTTATAATCTGAGGTCTTCAAGAGACTGTTATTTATACTGAATTCTAATGAGTAGTTTTACTTTGGCAATATTTAACCTTTGCGGTGATGATGATACAAAGTATTTTGTCAAGCCAAGTGTACAGCAACATTTTATTAAGCTTATGAGAGACCAGGAGAAAGCCAGGCTGGGCTGTTGTGGCGCAGTGAGACAACACTCACTTTTAATATTTCTGCGAAGAAGGAGCTGATCGAAAGCAGACATTTTTACCTTGCCCTTCTCCTATTTTCTCCTCTCAAATCTGAAGATGCTCATCCACATAGACATTTTCAAAATAAACAAACTACTAAATGAATAATCCTATTGGGTGTTATTATGGATGCTAATATAATGTCACCCCTCAGCACGCTTTCAGGATAATACACTTGCAGGAAGCTTTTGCTGAAGAGAGAGAAATGGATGTGGATTTTCACTCAGAAAGCCACTTTCTGGTGAAGCAAGTCAGGATAAATGGCTGAGGGAACGGCGTTTGGTCCACAGATGAGCCTGAAATTTTGGGTGAAACCCACGGAGCAAAGATAACCTGAGGCCCTAAGTGCCTAGGATTTAAGTAATGCGCTGTGAGACCCACAGGGGAAGCTGAAGCTATTCCTGCCTCTGCTGCGGATTTTCACCCCCTGACTATGTAGGGCCTTCGTGATGTTTTTCTCGTGTTATCCATTTCACTTTTAACCTCTTCTAGGGGAACGTGCACCTGATTTAGGCTTTTGGCTTTGTGGTTCCACTTTGTGGGGACCTGATCTTTTAGCATTTTAAAGGACATCCAAGTGGTTCACTGAAAGACAATGAGAAAGACAATGGTGCTTCTAGGACATTATTTTCCACAAGGCCTCATGATTTTAGTCTCTCATGGTCAAAGGCCACACCACACACTTGGTGAAGTCAGTAATTTCAGAATGCTTGACGGTCCTTAAAAGCGGATGTGGGACATGTATAAGCATTCTGGATTTTTATAAAGCAATCAATAGGAATCTGAATGGTATTTGGTATTCATCACCACATCTTCACACGCCAACACACTTTCCAACCAATGGCGGCTGGTGGCTGGGGTGACAGTGAGTACAAGAAGGTTGAGTCAATTTTTGAAAAGTATACATCAGTTCTCTTTGTTTCAGGATTGCATCATATACCCTGTGCATCCCTCGTAGTATCTTATATTTTATAGATGCTTAATAAACATTCATTGTAAAAACAAAACAAAACAAAACACCAACCATTTTACCTGTGTTTGAAGCATTCAAAATTGGTGGAAAAACACTACTATTGAGAAATCACAGCTTAATTTAGGAGATAAGTATTCAATTAAAAAATGCAACGTATCAAAGCAGAGTGAAAGTAGGTGTCAATGTATAACCTTGAATACCTTTGATAATGTGAAGTAGGACTCAATCTTGAGATAGAGAAGACCGGGATTCAAGAAGAATACTAAAATAAGGTGGACAACTGTCATTATTTATTATTCACTTTTATCAAATAAAGAAAGGGAGTTGCTTGACATGCTTTACTTAAGCATTCAATAAAATAAGGCACCTTATTGCTTTGACTACCTGGACAAAGCCAAAGATATTCAGCAGAAGCAACAAGCAAATAAACATACAAATACATTCACACACTTTCATACACAGATACATACACAAACACGAGTAACTGAGTGAGCAAATGTGCAGCTAGTGAAATTGGAGAATTAGTGAAGGCCTGAAATACTCTCTCCAACTCTACCAATTTGATAAGGTCAAACTTAATAAAATCCAGAAAAAGTGTAGAAGATATTTTTGTTTTGGCAAGTTTTAATACAATATATGAACAAAGGCTCTTTTTCCTTTCCTCATTTCTACTTTCCCTAATTTTTGCAATGAATAGGCCTCACTTTTATTTAGAGAAAGGTACTATTATTTTTAATGCAACAATAAGTAAAATAAAAAGGAGATGCTAGCATTTCTTTTCGTGAGCTGCTTGAAGGAGGTTCTCAAGCAATATATTGCTGTTCTCATGCTATGAGCTGAGAAATGCCTGTTCTGATGGGCTTTGCCATCAGGACTTTTCTTTCCTGTGCATGTGTCTTTTACACACAGTCTTCTCCTTGGTTGCATTCCACTGCATATCTGCGATTTAGCTTAATTTTACAGCATCTTCACTTCCGTAGATGGAGATAGATGGTGAAAGCAAAGATCTTACTACAGATAATTTTTATCCTGTGAAAAGGTTAAAATATTCTGTATACTTCTTACTTCTTATATTTCCAAGCTGTTAGCTACTCACAGTGACTCATATCAGCCCCAAAGGGCAAACTTCAGCTAGGATTCACTTTCTTCTGACTTCTGACAGGTTTTGTATACCCGCAAAAGGACTGGTTTTTACATATTCAGGAAGCATACCCAGACTGTCTCCCTGTCTCCTGGAAGCTAACCTCATCAAGAAGGGGTTGACGCTTCCATCTCTCCATCAGGGTCAAGACTTTTCTCTTCTCCCTTTGGTCCTGCACTTGCCTTTGTTTCTGCAAATGTTCTGTATGCATCTGTTCTTCCTACTACAGGAAATTCATTTATCATAATATCCTTTTAATGCCTAAATCCAACACTGAGACAGATGTATTATGAAGCGGAGAAGGGAACTGTGCCTACATACTAATGCTACCATTCACTAGTGATATAACTTTAGATAAGTATTTGAAAAACTCTCTTTTTAACGGTGACCAGCCAAAGATCATATTGAAGAACTGAAGCAGAACAATCAGCAAATTTTTCACCAGCAAATAACCAGCCAATTAATAACTAAGAGCAATCCTACAAGTGTGTTAAATACTAATATTTCAGAGCAACAAAGCTTAACCTCAACCACTTCCAGGTAATAACGACAACATATTGATAGCAAAATGCTATTCACCCAAATTTTAGGAATTCATTTGTATTTTCTATGTAGGTATGCATTATAAGTTATTTACCATTTTAAACAATTCCTTTGTTTATGGATGACTTGCTAGCTTACTAAATTAGCACTTTCAGACATGAATTAATATTAACACATGACAATTAACACCAGTAACTCTAATAACCAACAAGCTTTTAATAACCTTTGCATTTATATACAAACTAAAACCTGTGCTAT
This sequence comes from Macrotus californicus, assembly GCA_007922815.1. NCBI lineage: Eukaryota > Metazoa > Chordata > Mammalia > Chiroptera > Phyllostomidae > Macrotus > Macrotus californicus. Next base: position 13,935 of record VMDR010011908.1, read on the forward strand.
TTGCACATTCCCCGCCCCCCCCATGGAAAACAAAGAAAGCCTGGCATTTTCTCAAAGCCCAGAGTTCCACTGGTCTCCTGTGAGCTATTGAGCACATGTGACTAAATGTGTTGAAAGTCATTAAATTTATGTTTACAACCTAAATCTCCTCATATGCAGGAAACTCATCATACGTGTTTTTTTAATTTTTTTTTTGAAATAGTTTTCTTCTTGAAAGAGGTAGGGTGAGAGGAATAGTATAGTTTTCAGTAAATTACCTGCTACTTTGCCTTTTTTTTAGGTCTTTGGGAATGCAAATCTATCTACATAATATCAACCCTCCCATGACAATCTCCACATCTTGGGATCCTTAAAATAATGGCACACGCAAAAGTACTTTTTCTAATAAAGGCAAATATTTACCGGTTTTGTGATTGGAATGTGGAGATCTTTTTTTATTTTTTGCATGGAGGGGAGCAGAACCTTATTTGGTTTTACTAAGATAGCTAAGAATAACTTAAAAAAATTGTGAACAAGAAAAATACCCATTTTAAGACATAAAAGAATTGTGAGTGCGAATAGTACTTGAGGAACCAAGATCTGAGAGATCAGGAGCTCATCAGGACAAGGTTCCATGTTCCTATCACAGGAACAAGAATGAGGGGGACAGATTTTCTAAGTGATAATGCTGCAGATCAGATGGTATTTGGAAGAGCTCTTGGTAGGAGATGGCTGGGACTTCCTGTCCATCTGCAACTGGTTTTCCCAGACACCCAATGAGTAGTTTGGCGCTCTTATCTTTCCTTAAGGGCAGGCCCACAAAAGTGGGGTGCCAAGCAGATATCTTAAACAGGTTTCCTCCAAGTGATCCCTACTCCCCCCTCCCATGACTGCACAGAGCTGCAGGCATCCGCTGTTGTGGGTATCAGGCTTCCTGCCACAGAGGGGTTTTAATTTTCATTGTTGTCATTAATTATTGAACTCCTTTGTCTATGTGTTGCTGGCTTTCGAAAATATACTTCCATTCCTATTCTTTAAAAGATTTTACTTATTTATTTATTTTTAGAGAGGAGAAGGGAGGGAGAAAGAAAGGGAGAGAAACATCAATGGGTGGCTGCCTCTCACGCACGCCCCCACTGGGGACTCAGCCCACAACCCAGGCATGTGCCCCAACTAGGAACTGAACCAGAGACCCTTTGGCTTGCACACCAGTGCTCAATCCGCTGAGTCACACCAGCCAGGGCCATTCCATATATTTTGATAGTCACAAATATTGTAAGCAGATGGTCACACATTTTGGAGCACGCGGGTCAAAAATTCCTTTAACATTTGAGCTTATTCAGTGAAAGAGAGATAGAAAAAAGAGAGAGAGAGAGAGATGCAAAATGTTTAATTTTCTATTGTTCCCAGATTAAAAGGCCAAGTTATTGCCTATATTCTTTTTTATCTTTGTGGGAAAAGACTGCCATAAAGATGGCTAGAAGAAATCAGTAGAGAACTCTGGAAAAGAGACTTAGACTGGACAAGATGGGAAGACTAAGGTTACAGACAGGCACTGAGAGTTCTGGATTCGTTCTCTTACTCTCAATAAGCAGACACATGCTATTAAAACTAACTGTGTATCCCCTTTAATAAGGAAAATAAGAAAATAAGTGCCTTTCTTTCTCTAAACATACATTTGTTTTATTCTCACGTAGCAGATGGTGTGTTAAAATATTAGGTTGTATTTAGCAGCAGCCTCAGCAACATCACATGAGGTGCTGCATTTTAACTCCTACCTGCCAGTTAGAACTAGGTCAGCATCTGCTGTGTGCACGTCTGATCAGCATCAGGAAAGCGTGTAGCTGTTTATTGCTCTCTGGGGAAAAATGGAAGGTGGTGTGTAGTTGTGTGATAAAGGGCATATGACTTTTTTCATTTGGAAAAAATATTATTGGCCATTCCACCCTATGGTGTACATGAATCTAAAACAAGCCAAATAAAAAATTCTAAGCCAAGAGAAAATTAGATTAGCTAATAATTTAGCATTTCCTTGTACAAAACAACATGACAACAATGAGTATTTACAACCCTATTTTTTTTTGCTATAGATTTGGCTGCAATATACTTGTAATATATTTGGTTTCCTAGGACACTAAGACCTGAAGAAATTTCCTGAGGTCATCTCATCTGTTTTTCTGACTTAGAGAAGGTCTGCAGCAACCCAAACAAAGCAATTAATCACACAGCCTGATTCTCACCTCACCACGGGAAAGGACTAGGTGTGGAAATAACTGCTATGAAGCTCAAAAAAACAAAACAAAACAAAACAAAACAAAACAAAACAAAAAAATCAACTCCATACATGAGAACACAGCTCCTCAGTTGCCTAGCCTGCTCTGGAGCATCATAATACTCCAGAGTGGACTGTGAATATTTTATGTAGTGTCCTTCTGAATCCACATCATCATTGGCTCTTAAAATAATAATGACCACATGAAAACTATTATGCAAATAAAGACAATTTGAGGACTAGTGTTGTCTATTAACATGTTGGCAGACAGCCCTGTTAACCTCTGGTCACTGAACTCTGTCTCCCTTTCTCCGGAAAGGATGGGATTGGGGGAGTGTGGGTAACTGGCTGAATCAGGTGAGCACACCCCTCCCCACCCCAGAGTCCCCCATCTGCCTCCAACATAGAACTTTATGATAAAAGGGTACGGAAATTCCGCTTTTACACTCGGGGACAATGACATCAAATTGCATATGGTTTCATCAAATCACACCACAAGTAGAGGGCCAGAAATCGGTAGATTTTTAATAGCACTAAGCACTTGGATGTTTTACCCTTGAGAATCCACAGCATGAACTTGCTCACCCTGCATTTTTCATAGGCAGTCCAAGTTTCTGAAGTTCAGTCACTCTAGGGTTCAAATGGCTCCATGGTTTAGCATTGAAGAAACACGAAGTAGAAAGAGAACGGGGACTTGGGGACCCTCTGTTGCTGATTGCCATAAACTTTCCATCCCTTGTTAGTCAGTGCCTGGGGCAAGCCCAGAGACAAAATAGCCCTGTTTCTATCTTTGTCCTAGAAATTTGGTCTCCATGTCCTGTCCCACGAGCAGCTTTCATTCATCACTCTTCAACTTTCTTACAATACTTTTTTCCTTGTTTAGTGAAAAGGTATTTAGTTATTTCTAAAGAATTCTATAAGTATTTTGACAAAATAACTGAATTTGGGAAGGTCCAATAATTCAGAAACTTCCTATGCTTTTTGCTGAAAACACAATTTTAAAGTCTATTATTTGACCTTTATAAAACACCGTGTAAACAAAGCTCAGGTACAGGAGTTGGCAAAGTTTTGTTCAAAGAAAGAGAGGGGAGGTGGCTACACACAGGACATGGAACTAAAAGAAACAGTCTCTAAGATCGGGGACTGCACTGACCTTGCCCTTGAAAAGTCCTGTTCTCATCTCTTCCGCCTGCGACGTCCCCTCCGATTTCTTTGAGAGTGTTAAGGAGAGAGCAGGTTTTCTAGGTACGCGAAGTCAACGTACAAACAGAAGACAACTAAAGAAGGTCATGCTTTTTTTCTTCTTGGAATGGTGGCAGGTGACTATTTTCACTGACATAAGTCTATTTTGTATATACTGTGCCATCTTTACCTCTGGGAGAGAAAGAGTCCTCAAAAAGCACATGCACAGCTGGTAACAACTATACTTAGCATCTTTCACGAAATAGGAGTAGTTGTCCTTAGTCCTGTTATTGTCTATTAGAGTTTACAAGCATGTGTATACATGTGCATATATATGCATGTGTGCATTAGTGTGCAATATGCATGTATATACACATGCAAACACATACACAGAGGGCAACCATTATGTGCGAAATAATGTGAATGTCACAAAATCATTATAAAATACTTTCCATTCCTATTAATAGTTTAGATTTTGATGGGCAGGGGAGAATTACACATACAAATATTTGTATCATATAAAATGTGTATTAGAAATAGTGAAGCTAATATTTTCGTATTAGCTTGTTTGAAACAAGCTAATTTAGGTTGAAAACATTTTCTAGAGCTAAAGAAAACCCATCTGAATCTGCAGATGAAAATATACTATGGATTAATCAATGCCACCCCAATAAATGTAATGAAAATTTTAAAAAAGAAGATATACTATAGAAAAATACTATGTTGTTATGAGTTAAACTGTGTCCCTCCCCAAATTTACATATTGAAGTTCTAACCCCACTCAAACTGTGACTGTATTTGGAATTGGGGTTTTTAAAGAGGCAATTAAGGCAAAATACAATGATTTGAGTGGATCCTAATCAAACATGACTGGCATTCTTATAAGAAGAGGAGACTAGGACACACACACTCATGAGGGAGTGACTCTCTGGGCAAAGATGAGCATTTAAAGCCAAAGGGATTGGTCTTGGAAGGAACCAACCCTGGTTACAGCTCGATCTTGAACTTCTAGCCTCCAGAACTGTGAGGAAGTAAATTTCTCTTGTTTAAACTACTCAGTCTGTGGTACTATGTTCTGGCAACTCTACTGAACTAATAAATATGGGATATCAGAGAAAAAACATTCTTCAAGCCTGACATTTGCACATGTAAATTAATAACATTTTCATTGTTTATACTTAAGGACAAATGATACATTTAAAAAAATTATCCCCGTAAAAATACCATTAAAATGCAAACATCAGAAGGTACTCAAACTTCCCCTTTTCAACTTTTTTAATGCTTACACTCTCCAGAAAATAATAAAAAATAACTGAAATAATTGCTTTTTTCCCCCATTTTAAATAAAAATTATATTCCCACCATTTCCACCACTGTTAGGACTCAAGTGAGGGGCCACGCCTGGGGTCTTTTCCAGATCTGGAAAATTCATATTTCTTAACAGCTCAGAGGAAATAATTTATGCAGAACCTTTCCTAAATTATTTCCCCTTCTTTGACCTTTTTCCTTCTAGGTCATTCATCTCTAATCGGGGCACAGCTCTCTCCCTCTCTCCTGCTCCTCACTGCCCAGATGACCCCATGAGAGCCTCCACCAGCACGTCCTCAAAAAAAATCTTTACCCTCCTTTTTATTTTCTCCATAACAAAGAGTTTCTACCAAGGAAGATGTATTGCCTCCCAACATATACACACGTGCGCTCACTCGTGTGTTCCCTACGCACACACTCGGGAGAGAGGGCCTGGTTTCAACTCCTATCACACAGCCGAAGAGGCTTGTTGGAGGCTGTGACTCAGTCTGTCAGGTTGCAGGGAAATCGTCCGTCACTTGCGTGTACTCACTCATCTTTCTCTTGATACTGCAGAGTCAAGAGCTGTGTGGTCTTTGGTGAAATAAATGTATACACTCCAGGAGCCGCCAGAAAAGTTGGCAAGACTAAACACCTTTCCATTGGGTTTGCCCTGACCCTTAGGGACTCCAAGGCTTGGAACATGGTGATTTGAGTTGAATGGGCCCCTCTAAGACCTCATGCCCACCTCTCCTGACCCTCACCTGGACATTTCTTCAAATAATTGGAAGAAACAAAAAGAAAAAGCAAGGAAAACTGTGACTTAGGAAAATAACCTAAACATCAATAGAGTTGATTAATATTATAAAGCATCATTGAAATTAAATTCTTCTGAATGAGTGTTACAGTGTTAATATAATGATTTATACAATATTTAATATTATCAGTGTTTGTGATTTAATAATTTGATTTCCAGACTATCCAGAGGAATCTTCCTAAAAATGAATAGATGTTAGTGCACTTTTCAGTTTAAAATTCCTCAGTGATAATTCCTCCCACTGGTCTTTTCAACATCTACATTTGTAACATTTCTCACAGGGACCTCTCTACTGAGTGCTTCCTTTTAAAAAATCCATGTTCTATCCTCACTAAAAGTTTGACCTTGAGCCTGTGAAGTTGCTTTTCCCCTTCTTTGAAACTTCCCAAATGCTGAGCCAAGTAGTGTGTAATTGCACACTTCAATTGATGAAGCCTTACACTACTGCAGAAGCTGTGAGACTGGAGAGAAGAGAAGAAATCGGAGTTCCCCGAAGCTGGGCACTGCTATCCAGCATGAATCTTAGCAGAATAATTGTATCTGAGCAGAGCATCGCCCTGGGCCATACCTTCAAGTCATTTTTCAGTGAGAAGGTTCAGATGCTTTAAAGACACCTAATACTTCTAAAATAGAGATGACAAATGCATGCAATCATTTCCCAGACACTTGTGCACAGCAGTGTAAAATTTGGGGGTAATCAAATCAGGAAACATTGCCTTAAAGCAATTTCTGCAGACTTATGGTTACAACCAAAGCAATATATTCCTAAACTCAGTGAAGAGCGTGTGCCTGAGCTGGGATTCCCTGAATAGTGAATGGGGTTAGGGTTGCCGTGTTAGTAATCTGCTGTGCGCTCAGAGCCCAAAGTTCAGGGTGTTGCTCCCCAAACAGAGCCCCGATGGACACTTGAAACAGTATAAACTATTAATAACTAAAACAAAACAGAATAATTTTCCTTAAATCCAATGCATAGTGTTTTATATGACATATATATCATGATTCTAGCTTTCTACAGGGTTAAGTTTTTAAGGTTCCTATAAGCATGAATAAAAATTTAAAAGTACATTTTATTTCTAATTGTACTTGTGTTTTCAGGTTTGAAGGGCAGTAACTGGACAGGTATATGAACACCCAACATTGCAGGAGTTTAGGCTGGTTACTGAGGTTAGGTGAAAAATGAGAAGCAGACTAATGTTTACGACTTCTTATTTACAGGTAAAAGTATTTTTGCCACTAAAAGCAGCACATTTCAAGAGTAAGTTCACCAGCAAGCCTTTACCTTGTTTCGTTGCCAAACTCAAGGTAGCTACACTCTAATTACAAGTGTGCTGAGATTTCGAAAATGTATTGTTCGAAGCACTGCCCTGAATAATCCTTACACGGCAGAATGCAGCACAGTTCTGTTTGCACGGTGTTCAGATCTTACCTTGGACCGAGCGGTTTTCTCACACAATTTACTGAAGAATCTGCTCGCATTGCATTTTCCTAAGTGTGTATTTCTAATTTGCTTTGCTTTGTTTAAAAAAAAAAACAAAACAACCACGCATGAACACTAAAAAGGAGAGATTGTTCTAAAAATGGATGAGAATCTCTCAACATTTAAGAGCAAAATGTATGGTGGGAACTTGAGACTCATTCTATCTCTCTTGTGCCTGCCTGTCTTCCATGGGCTGCGAGCCCTGCTTCTGTGCCTGGTTAACCGTGTTCTCTGGGAGGACATCCCCCTACAAGTCACCCTCAGCAGCCTGATCACCTACCCTTCTAATTCTCCATAAACAACCAAGTTTATACACCCCACTACCAAAATCTCATTTCAGGGAAGGCAGCTGGTCTTCCTTGGCTCAGGGTTCCACCCAGGTTTCATCACTTCTGACCTGGGTCCCAGGTCACCTGGAACCTAGGGCCGTAAATCTTAGCCCTGGGCTGGTGGGCACTCCACAAGGGAGCAGGTATAGAATGCAAGTACTGGGGGTTTCTGAAATCTCTTTCGCTGAAATTCTGATTGCCTTCATTGATGACATGTCAATTTTGTGAGTGGAACTTCCCTAGAAGGGGTGATAACGTGTAACTATCCATGGGGCTATGCGGGGACACTAGACAAGAATTCTGTTGCTTGCAGCAGAATCCGAGTACAGTTTGTTTATTCAGCTTGTGGAGCATTTTCTCTTCACCACACAATGGGCGAGGGGCTGAGAATAAAGCATGAATAGGCAAATGAGCAGCGATGAATAGAGGGAGAGAAAAAAGTTAAACCAAGGGACACGTGGCCGGCAACTGGCTAGGTAGGTTCTTCTTCCTGTTGCCTTCCCATTAACTAGAAATGTTAGTGCATCAGTAGAAATGGTCTCTATGACATATGCAGCTCCATATAAAAGTTCACATCTGTCCTAAGTTTATTTTTCTATAATTGAACTTAAATTATTTTACTTAATGGGTTTATAGGGATATGAGAGTACTTTCTGATAATGCTACACTGAAAGATCTGCAAGAAGGAAAAACTCAGCCCACGAGAAGGTGTTTATTCGTAGAGGGTCACGGAGGCAGGGACCTGCGGTGGCAGTCTCCACAGTGACTTTCAGAGAGAAACACCGTGCGCTGCCCGGTGTACCCTCTGTCACACGTAAGGAGACACACCCTTTCTGACGATGGGTTGTTGTCAGGCCGAATTGGCTCTTTGGTTTTATTTAGGGTTCGTGCTCCTTGTGTAGTGTTTTCAGGAGCAGAATCTCACAGAATGAAATGAAAATACTGGTCTTTGAGGCTTTATCTCAGTAAAAATAATTCAGGTCTCACAGTCGATGCAATGGAGCTGGATAATCTGAGCCAGTTTACCACTGACAAAGAAGAATGACAGTAATTGCCTTTCAGGGTTGCTATGAGGTCTGTGGATAGTTAATCCACAGGAATTAATACACCTTGATTGTTTGATATACACGGTTGTCATTGGAATGCTATCACTGCCTTCACAATCAACACTCTCTATTTTATTGACTAGAATTGCTTAGTTAGATACAAATGACTAAAATAATATCCAATGACCTTCAGTATTACTTGATGTCCAAGCATGGCTTGGTTACTGAACATTTTAACTTGACTAATTAATCAAAGTAGGGAAATTTTATAATGTAAGAATACAGTCTCTTAAATATTAAATTATTGCCTGAATTGTATAACATGATGACATATTTTAAAAATCATGAATTCACTAAATAAGCTGTATTTTATCAATAATCCATGGGGGTATTTATAAAATATAAATAGAAGGGTATACCATAAATTTTGTTAATAGCTTGGGGCAACTTCACCTACTATAATAGTCACTGTTTTATTTATTTATAATTTTATATATATATTTTTTCTAGTGGCATAATTACAATTAATTTATTTATATTGAGGTACGGTTGCTCTTAGAGTAAACAATTCCATGGCATTTAGTTCACCAACAGTGTGATATGCCCACCACCTCTATCTACCTACAGAGTATTTTTCACAATATGTCAACACGTTTGTAACAAAGTTTAGAATTCAAGTAACAAAGATAAAAATATGTTAAAGTCATCATGGGTTAATTAAGACCTTTCATAAATATTTAATTCTGATTATCATCAACACTTCTCCTTAATATGTGGTATCAAAAACAGTTTTTAAATTGGAAAGAAAACAAATTGTACATAATCGTTCAACTTCAGAAAGTATGTCTTCTCGTGAGAAGTACTTAAACGTCATATAAATTTAGAAGTGAGTCACTTGCATGTCATATAAACATTATAGAAATATATATAATGTTTACTACCACTTAACATCCAATCAATTACATTTACTCTAAAATGTGGCATGAGTTTTATTCTAATGCATTTTGATCACATGATTTTTTATTGCCAGTGCAATGTTGATTATATCTCGGGTTCATTTCACCCCTTCAGCACCTGAGCTTTGGCTGGGGGAAGGTGCCCAAGGATGGTTGGATTTAGAGGCTGGAGTCACTGGTTTTAAAGTTGGAAGAAAGGACGTAAAAATCTGCAACAAAGAGGGACCTGAAGGCTGGTGTCACTGGTCAGCTTTGCCTTCGTGGTTGAAGTTTTCTGGCACTGAGTTCAGCGTTCTCAGTTATTGGTTGTTATCATTGTGTGCATGTTTCATTTGTTGTTGTTAGTGAATATGATGGAGAGATGGCAGAGAAAGGGAGAAAAGAAAATAAACAAAGGGAGAAAATAGGGGTTCTGGATTGCAAGAATGGTAGACTTGGAAAGGAACTAAGGCAACTAAAGGAACAGCAAAAAAAATGACTACATTCCTGGTGTCCTGTAAATAACATACATTATATAATTTCTATATACTTTAAGAAGGGGAGTTACAATTGAGAGAATGGATACAATTAAAGTAGGACCCGAAGGTGAGTCCCTCTTTCGCTGTGTTAAATTAGGGCGTCTCCAGAAGAAGAAAAAATCAGGACTCTGAGCCAGCACATTACATAGCACACACTTTTTTAGATAATAGTTTATTAAATATGGGAATGCCCTCTAAAATTAAGCACAGCTATGTAGAAAAACTTGCTAAAAGTAGTTGAAAAGGTGTTCTAGTAACTTGCAATATTAACTGCTGAATAAAGAGCATTTTAAAAATTTAATCTATGTTTGCACACTTAACATACCTCCAAGGAATAATAACACAATTGTTATATTACTTAACACTGGAGATAACTTTAATTTATTATAATCAAGCCAAGTGTTACTGCTGCTTAAGCATTACTATGTAACTGGTTATTCATTATGCATTTGCATATTCTGCAGAATAAGAAAATTCACTGTGTGGGTGAATGGATTTTGCTGAAAGAGACCAGTTTCATCCTGCAGCAAAATTCAACTCTTGCGACACAGCAAAATCTGTTCGTGCCATTGCTGGGCTCAATGACCCACAGTGACAGAGAAGTATTCTAACTTTGATTTTCACCAAAGTGCTCGTGACTTCAGAATGTTTTAAATGTTATTTAATCAATCAGTTTCCTTTAACTCATAGAGGTACATTTGCTTTGCTGATAAGGGTAAAATCCTGTCATAAGTAACATTTTCTAGAGAATGGCTTTTATTATTGACAACATGAACACATTAATTGTCCAAGAGGATACTTATAAATCTTCTTTGTTCATTTTAATGATTTAATAGTAGTTTACTAAATTTTTATATTACCTCCCCTACTTTTATTTAAGTGATTCCATATGTGTTATTTTATCTATTCAAATGCACACACATACAAATACACACATCCGTCACACACCAGTGCCCTCAGGTTATATTTGCTGAGAGGATAAAGGGATTGTTGAAGACAGGTAGCAGTTTTAGACAGTATGGTTAGAGAAGACACCAACGAAGAGAAACAGTGAACTACGTGTATATTTGCTGAATTTTTTTAGTGGTTATTCTAGCACAAGAAAAGTTGGAATCTAGGGTTAGGCCAATAATGACACTCTGCATTTGTTTTTGAGTGAATAATTGTTCTCATAGAAACAGTTCATTAGTTGCTTTTTCTTTATAATAAAAAATGGCACGTTGATTTCTCAGATTTTGGCATCCTATAACTTCGCTGTAATAAGATTTTTAATAACATAAAAGTACTGATTAATTATAAAACATACTAATAGCACACATGATGCATTATTAATAAATTACAGAGAAAATAAGAAATATGTCATGAGTTGCCCAAGGCACATTAATCAAAACAATTACAGAAAATGACAAGCAAGGAGCAGGCACAAGAAGAAATATTTCAGATAAACTGGATCTGAGATGCTGTGCAAACAGAAACCCATTCAGACATTGTGTTTCCTCTCCATAGTCTGGACTTATAATTGCAAGAGAGTTATTGCATCTATTTTTAAAGAGTTCTTCTAGAAGCAAAGTCCTGAAACATTATTACTAATGTTATGTTTATGCTGATGTTTGTACATTTGTCTCTTCTTCGGGTTAGTCACACTGAGTAAACATTTAATGACATAAGAATGATCTAGAGAAGGAGGCTATTTCTGTGGAAGCTGCACTGAACACTCTGATGACTATGACATTTCTTTTAAAAAAGGAGCAATCCAGGATGTCAAATTGAATACATCTACTGAAAATGTTATCACCAACACCGAGTGTTTGCAGTTTTCAGAAGCGATCCTAGATGCAGGCATGGGAAAGCCATTGTGAGCTAGCCACTCAGTTCTGAACATTGTGCTAATAAAGTGCATCAAGTACATATTGAGACAATTCCTGTTAAGAATAGCAAGGTGCAAACTAAACTAGTTTTGATCATTTCAACATATGCAAATATCAAAGCTTCATGTGTGCAACGGAAACTAATGACATGTTGTATGTCAGTTATACTGCAGTTTTTAAAAAGCAAAAACCTAAAATTGATGTTTTAATTTTTTTTGGTCAAATTTCTCTTAAAGACATAAAACAACACATCATTTCCCTGAGACTACGCAACATAAAAGGTTAATTTGCTACTTACATTTCAAAGAAGTACAAATCGTAGGTAAAATTAACAAATTCACTTAGAAACACGTGTTTATTTTAGTAAAAGAAATCTTTAAAACTAATTAAGTTAGTAACTTTAATACAATAATTAATAATTTAAGCATTTTCCCAAACATAACCAGATTTGTTCTGGGGAGATTCTTGAGAAATGTGCCGATTAATTGAATTTTAGGTGATTCACAAGGTCTTTATTTTCACAGGCTTTTGTACATGAAACTTTATATTTTAACATAATTGCAGACTCACATTCAGTTGAAAAAATAATTCAGAACCTAATCCTGTATATCTTTTCCCGTTTCCCCGAAGAGTGTCTGTTGCAGAGCACGGAGCCCAGTACGGCATCCTGGGTGTTCCCAATGATACAGTAAAGACAGAGAGCGTTCCAGCTGCCAACCACCAACAAGGGGCCCTCCTGCTGCTGTTTACTCTGAGGATCCCAAGTCTCGCTCTCAGCTGCTTTCTATACAAGATGCACACTGCAAAGGTTTGACAGCAAAAGTCTTGTTCGTGGCTGAGATTTTATGAGTTTCATCAGCACCTCCATACAGAGCCCGATCATTGCAAAGACTGGAAACCACTCAAATTATTTTGAGTCAAGTGGGATATCGACACAAATAAATACTTGTTTAAATAAAATCCGCGCCAGGGGAGGAGATAAAAAATTGAGGGAAAACATAAAGGAACTCAACCGAATACTAGAATATCAGGAACCAAGAACATTTTCTTTCAACAAGTGGCTTCTTGACCTGTCATCTTGTCCTTTCTGTCCCCAATCCCACTAAGGTGTGTGCTTTGCTCTGACATCTGAACCTCAGTGTGAAGGACCTTTCAATTCAAGTGTATCTGCTCATAGGTTCTTTAGTTCAAATTATCAAAAGATTATGGCTCTCGCCGGTCACTGATTGGCAGTTTACAGTGACGCGTCACCCTGCCTGTGGGTGGGGCCGGGATTGGTGTCTAACCTGGTGTGAATACCTGCATGATGAGAGTCACAGAGCTTAACTGGGACAGGGTGGTGTGCACTCACGGAATTGGACTCTGTCTCCTTTCCAAAGGGCAAAGTGAAATGAAATAAAAATAGTGCCCGCCCTCCAAAGATATTGTCATTTCTACTTTTATCATTTATGTAGTCCGGGCACTGGATTTCAAGTGAAGATATGAAATAGCTAAGCATTTTCTTGTCTGTTTAGGCACCGTGAGAAATTGTGTCAAGGTTAGTATATTTAAGCGAGAATTTAGTGGCATCATCTGGGGCGTTATGTGAGTTTATGATGAAAGTAATTGTACTTGTGGGGTTGTTGGTGTCATGGCTTTATTAGTCTCTGTTTGCTCAGTTATTTTATATTACTGTGATACCAATAAGCAATTAGGTAAGTGTAAATGAACATCTTATTCACTGACATCATTACAACTAAAATGTAAGAAAAGCCTCTGAAACGTTTTGCACACATTTCTTTCATTCAACTACCTCCATTTATTAGCAATATATTGGGTCATTTGGAACCGTTTTCAGGGTTATAAAAGATATGTGGAATACTAGTAACAGCTTTTTAATAGGCACTGGCTCATAAAGAAGGGATGAC
>VMDR010011909.1:0-27442 GCA_007922815.1 Macrotus californicus
ATTTACTTTGTTGGTTTCTAGGACTCAGGGATCCCCTCAAGTTGGAATTAAACAAGTTCTTACAAAGAATGATCCTTAATGATACAAATACCCATCCTTTACTGTGATCCAATTACACAAAAATATGGTCCATATGAACCATGGACCAAAGTAGTATAATTTTGCCCACAAATACTATCACGATTATAAGAAAGAATTTTGACAGCAAATTTAGTAAAGGCTTTGAGGTTTGTTTGTTTTAAGTACATAAAATCTCTCTACCAAATGACTCTATTTTATAGGTTTCTATGAAATGTCTATGTTGATTTAATCTCTTAAATGAATGGTCTTCCATCAATGGTATTACTTTCGAAATACCTAGAATGTTTTTGTTTGAAACTTTTGTTGTAAGTAGTTATACCATTTTCTGTCCAAGATCTCTAAAGAAAATTCTATACTTATGAAGAATTAATCTTTTTGGTTTACAAGGCTGTATATAAATTTCAATATAGGAAGTCTATACTTCCCACAGGCTAAATCCACCCAAACTTTGAAAATGCCCAAGTTCAAAATGGCACCACATTGTATACCACAACATTTATTAAAGAGAACAGGCCATCACAACAACATATGATCAATGATTTTCTGATTCTAAGTATCTACCTCTAACCTCCCTTTTCTGACCTGATAAACAGGCAGATACTCTGAAGAAAAATCACCATCATAATATTTAATTCCTGGCAAAGAACTGGCCTTCCTCATTTGAATAGCATTCAGAGAAAGAGGAAACAGGGCAGAGGAGAAAACGGATACAGAGAGTTGGGCTGCTAGTGAAAAGCGGAAAGAAGCTCAGACTTGCCCAAAGTAAGGGAGGCCATCTGAATGTGCCCATGGCAGAGAAACAGCAGTCAAGGACTTTATCTCTGCTGCTTCAGAGAACGCAGGCAACATTTGCATCTTTCAATGACAAACGCAGGATCTACAGAGAAATCAACACACGGTCATGAAAAGAGTGTGGGGCTTGGAACCAAGACTCCCACGTTTTAACTCTCTCACTTTTCTCCATGGTTCTCCGACTCTGAGCGCATCGCCTACTCTCCTGAGATTCATTCTCCCATTTGTAAAATGTACTGCTTGGAATATATGTGTGTTAATACCTCTTCCAACTACAACTTTCCTGAATGTCCCAAAATTGAAAACAGACAGATTTGCAGATGAGGCGGAAATAGGGTAGAAAATGTGAGGCAGGGTTGGTTACCTCACAGAGCAGGCTGGAGGGGATAGGTAAAGAGTACCCTTATTTAATGTTCCACCACAGAAGCATAACCCACAAAATCTCAAATGTCAGGTTCTAAGCACATAGAAAGCATGCAGAGACGAACTTCATTTTTTTCCCACCACCCAAGGGTGTCAGGATCTTGCTGTGCAAATTCCTGGGATCGCTTCACAGCCCAAAAGATGAGGTATCCACTCCCAGCAAGTGTTAGAAACACGAAGAAGTTAGCGAGGAACCTCAGGAATCTGATCAAGTGGACGTTTTCTTCTACTTGGGCTGCTCTCTCTTCTATTATAGCTTCCTGTAACCAGGAGAACCAGAGGGAAAAAAAAAAGAGAAATATCTTAGCTATAAAAGTATCATAAATGCAGAAATTAATTTTGCTAACATCAGTATATGAACAGTAAACATAAACTAAATCTGGGATTCTACAAACCAGTGAACGTTGCCGGCAAGTGAGAACAAGTGAGAGAAAGGAATAATTTTTACAAACAAAGTCTGATTAATCTAATAGGATAGCCTTCATTCCAAATTCTCTCCCAGTACAGGTTTTTTTATCCTTACCCAACGTTATATAGATTGATTTTAGAGAGAGAAGTAGAGAGAGAGAGAGAGAGGAACATTGGTTGGTTGGCTCCTCCGCATGCCCTGACTGGGGATTAAACCTGCACCCTTCTGGTGAACCAATGACACTTCAGCCAACTGAGCCACCTGGCTGTAGCCCAGTACAGTTTTTTTTAAAGCTACCAAATAACATTTTAAAGTCATTTTGCAAAGAAAAGCTGCCTGAAGGTGGTATCTTTACCTTAAAGTTCATCGTGATGGAATTGAATTTGTTGTCTGCTGTTTCAGGGTTGCCAATCAGGTAGTCCCAGCTGGTGAACACCTTCCAGCTGAAGTTGAACGTGTTGTCGTCGCCACCCCCATCATCACCAATATTTTTGGTCATCCTACAAAAAAGGGAGTTTAATCCAGCAAGCAGAATATGAAAAGAGGGAGAAAGAGAGGGTAGGGGTGTCAAACATCGTAATTACAGGTAAATTGGAGAAGCAATACCTAAAAGACATATTTTTGAACGAGGTTTTTTAATTACCAGAAAATAGAAGTTTATTTTTAAATTTTGCTTTTGTTTTCATTTTTAAACTGTGCATTTATCCAGCTTTCAAGATTAAAAGACTAGTAAGCATTCATGATTTTAACAATTAAACAGGTTATATAAAATACATATTTTTTAATTAATTTTCCTAAACTGTTGTCTTGGCCTCACATACTTGGCTCTTAACATTTTGTGGGATAAGGCTCTCTATGGGGTCCCTCCCCAGGAAAAAGTGCTAGTAGACTCTGAAACTGATATGTACAACTTCACTTGGCTACCAGACACCGTGAAGCCTAGGGATGGACTAACCCAGGTCAGGTTAGGAAATAACGGCTATGCCTCAGTTCACCCTAGAACTCCTCCCAAGGAGTGATTACACTGAATGCATGAAACTTCTCCACACTCCACAACTCTTGATCAAAAATCAAGATTTTTATATATTCTTAATGCCAAGTGGTTACATATATCCTAATCAGTGATTTAATTTGTTTATTGAAAAGTTTAAAATGCATTTATTCACAATTTTATTTCATTGGTTAGAGAACTATATTCTACTTACTCTACTTCCTTTTCCCCTTATCACTATAAATAGTAAAACTGAAATTTCATATTACACGTATAAAATGGTCCCATAAAGTTTTGGTTTTTACAACATTACAGTGGTATGGAACAGAAAAAGAAAGGAGCACAATGACAGAAAACTGACCTCATAGGTTGGCAGGTATCTCTAAGGTCATCTAAATCTCCCCACTGTCCCCACCTTTTATGAAAGTTTCTATATTTTAAATGGGCTAATGTGTTATAAAAAATAACCAAATATCATGAGGGAAAATATGGATTTGGTACGCAGCACGTATCCTGAATGGCATCTTTAAGCTAGTCAGGAAAAGTTGCCATTTCCTGCAGGTCAGCATTTTCTAATACAGTCATCACCAGCAACATGTGGTTACTGAGTACTTGAAATATAAAATACATACAACATTTCAAAGACGTAGTATCCAAAAATTTTTTCAATAATGATTTTATTTTAATTATGTCAAAATAATAATTTGATATACCAAGTTAAATAAAATACACTATTAAAATTAATGTTACCTGTGCATTTGTTTAATACACCTAGTAGAAAATTTTAAGTGAGATACGTGGTTCATCTTGTGTTTCTTTGCACAATGCTGCTCTATAACCTTTAAATTCACCTGCCAGAAAACTATTTTAATGAATTCACAAGTCCGTTAACATACGACTGCATAACCACAAGTGACTGCCCTCCCACTGGAGCTCTCAGGGGACCTCAACTCCTACCATGTTGGCTTTGCCGATTCTCTGATAATCCTGTGGATTATAATCCAAACAAAATGATGAACATTTATCCATTACTTACCACCAGCCAGGCATGTTCTCAGTGCTTTTAGGTATTAACTCATTTAGTCCTCATGGTCATCCTAAGACCAAGGTATTCTTACCACTCTAAGATGGGAAACTGGAGAACAGAACACTTGTGCAATTTGTCAAAGATCTTTTAGTACACGCGAGACCTGGGATTTGAATGCACGCGGAACAGCTGGGAAGCCCACCAGGACACACAGCATCTGCAGAGTCACTGAAAGCAGCTGAGCAAAGGGACATACACAAACATGCTCCCAGTGACTAAGGAGACTGAAGGACCAACACAAAAACAATACTCATGAGGCCTCGGTAATATAACTGGCAACCTTGACTTTAGGCTTGCCAAATCAAAATGGTTAAAGACTAGAAATAGCTTTATTTGGGAATGCGGCAGGACTTATCAGGTAGCTAGATACCTAATACTTAGGATGTCTGATTACACTTGGACAGTATGTAAATATTTTGATGTGGGGAATCCATTAAGGTTTTTTTCATGACCTGAAAGGGCTTGAAAACTAAATATGACAGTGTTCTTTGGTGGAACTGGTTAAATATGACAGGGATAAGACACAAAGCATGTCACAGACAGGTCCAGAGCACCCACTCAGTGTGACTCGGACCCTGAGGCAGAGATCCTTCCCTGAAATGAAGAAAATGGCCCATTCAGGCTGTTCAGGGTCAAATAAAAGAGTTGGGACATTAACTGAGGTGTCTCAACTCCTTCTAAGATAGTTCGGAGAATTGGCTAAAGGGTAGGTCATTCATAGCCCCAAACAACTGGGCTAGGTTTCTGCAGTGTCTTTAAGCAGAATATTGCAAATACAGGATGGGGAAAAAAGTAGGTTTACAGTCATGTGTGTGTGAAACAGAGCTTATTTGTTCATTAATTATTGTGTTATTTTCCATACAAACAGCTATAAACCTACTTTTGCCCCACCCCGTGTATTTCGGACAGGGAGAAGAATGAACCGCTGTCCATTCGTTCCTCAATAAAGCTCTTCCTCATGCTCTAGTAATCCTTTCCAAGACAAGCCATGATTCTACATTTGATCATGACGATCTCAAACGGGGCCATTTGTTTTTGCTGCCTTACACAGCTGAAGTTTTTTGGCTGAGTGATTATTCTGGCTTTAAAACACACACACAAAATGAACAGAGAACAACAGATTCTGCCTGTTGAACTGATTCTGCAAGTCACAAACTTCTCTGCACACAAAATGAGGGGCCAGCAGCTGTTTCCCTGTCTTGTTTGCTACATTGATTCACACTTTGAAGTACAAAGAGGCACATTTTAAAAATATGCTTAAACCCAGGATGGGCATGCAGCCGTCAGTGCAGCCCAGGGAGATGAGCCAAAGGCCTGTGCTTGTGTTCAACCCTTTTGTTTGGAGGATGTACCAGTCTAACGTTAGTGTTAGTATTCAAATGACATTATATCTCACAGACTCTGCATCCTCTAAATGTAAAACAAAAAAATTATATCCATTCTCCCATTTGATTCTGGAAACCATTGCTTGCTTCACAAGAGACCAATGAAACTTACGCTTTAAGGACAACCAGAAAGCTGTATCCAATGCACATGATCCCCACCAGAAAATAGGAGAGCGGCAGCCTGAAATTCATCCATCCAATTGTGCGTTTATTGTCGTAATAGCCATAAAAGAGGACGGAATATTGCGCCAAGCCCTAAAATCCAACAACAAAGCCACTTAGCAGATGTTGTATAGAGCAACTCAAAAAAACAGATCGACTTTTAAGAGGAATGACATTAATTTTCAAACTTGGGAGATGGCTCTGACAGGGGCCCTATTGTTTTGCTTCACAGAGTGAATGTTTCAGCTGCCACATTGATTGGCAGTCTCTTGGTTTACTCAAAATTCAGGGACTTCTAAATAGACCCAATTTTTTATCAAATATAGGTTTGCTCAGCTGGGGAGCCATTACCATGGAATGCCCATTGATTGAAACAACAAAACAGAATAGAAACAGATTCGTGGTTAGAGAACAGACTGACAGCTGTCAAAGGGGAGGGGTGGGGGGGGTTGGGTGAAAAGATGAAGGAATTAAGCAAAAAAAAGGAAGGAAGAGAAAGAAAGAGAGAAAGAGAGGAAGGAAGGAAGGAAGGAAGGAAGGAAGGAAGGAAGGAAGGAAGGAAGGAAGGAAGGAAGGAAGAAAGGAAAGAAAGAAAGAAAGAAAGAAAGAAAGAAAGAAAGAAAGAAAGAAAGAAAGAAAGAAAGAAAGAAAGAAAGAAAGAAAGAAAGAAAGAAAGAATAGATACAGATGACAGCCTGGTGGTAACCAGAAGGGAAAAGAGGTGGGGGAGGTAGAAGAAGGTAAGGTGGGCATAAGTGGAGATGGAAGGAGAGTTGACTTTGGGGTGGTGAACACAATAAAACATACAGATGCTATGTTATGGGATTGTACATCTGAAACCTGTACAATTTTACTAACCAATGTTACCTCAACAAATTCAATTGAAAAACACACTTCGTAGTGTCATTAGATTTATAATTTTAAGAGCTTGCTTAATATGGAGGGAGGGTCTGAAACATGCTTCTCCAGGCTGTTATGGTAAGTTTCCCCTTTCGGTCACAGTCACAGTTAGATTGGTTCTCTTAAAATACAGAAGCTCTGTCTTAGTCCAGATGAGGAACACTGGAGGCAATCTGCACAGCCTTCTATTCATCATGGCCATTGCAGCATTCTCTCCTAACAAGCATGTTTGTTTATGCAATTATAAGCATTTTTCCTAAAAATCCCCCACCAAGGTTAGAATCACCACTTTTCAAAGCCACCTGCATGGAACATATACAGAACACTGGCATATTCTGATGCTGCTTCCTTTATAGTATTTTCGCTCTTTCTCACCTTCTCTTGTCCACTGTGTTTTTCACTCTCCGTGCGGAAGCATTGTTTCTGTATTAGTATGTATCTATTTCCAGAGCTCTTCTCTGATTTCATCTCTCTGCAATAACTTAAAATGACTGTGGTTTGTAAAGTGAGGAGATAATCACTTGCTAATGTGGGGCTTCCTCTTTAGGTTGTGAGTCACCCTAGAATCTTAGAAAACCCAACTGTCTGATTTTAACATCATTTATACCAAGCCAGGGACTTTGAAGCCTACTGTTGAAGAACGGAGAGGAAGTGGGAGAGGGCAGGGTGGAAGAGAAGGAGGAAGAAGTGCCCTGGATGCTAATTTTGAAAGGAAGAATTAAGAGAGGTAATTTAGAAAAGTGCCTAACTGAAATCAGAGGCCAATGGAGATCTAGAAAAACTACTGCTTTCCAGATTTGTAGCACATTTGTTTTCTAATACTCTGTAAGAATTGGCAGGGGTGAGAAAAGTCTCCAGAAAAATCTCAGAAGAGCTCATGGGCTTAAGTGGGGTCAGGATGGGATAGGAGATTATAGATAAAAGCCAAAGTGGTTCCTTACACCTTATTTGCCTGTATCTTCATTTTTCAGCTCAAGAAAAAAAATTAATCCAACCCTAAAAGCCTATTTGGGGCTAAATAACTAGTAGAAACCTCAAATAGGAGAAGCAAGTAGCCTAATCTTTTGCCCAAGATACGAAACCAAAAAGACCCGAACAGGCCAACAGGCTGAGACCCAGAAATCTTCCCAGGAAAATAATCACTGGGGGGATTTCCCAGCACTTGTTTCCATGACATCTTCTTCTTTCACATTTACCTAGGTAAGGTCTCTGCTTCTTCTCAGCTATTTTAAATCCAATCTCCTTTGACCCTGTCCAGAACCTTCAAACTGGCCCTCTTGTCACTGGGGAACAATAACTAACAGAACCTGGAAAGTACAGGGACTTGGTCCCTTGTCTAGTTTAGAGAGATTCTGATCTACGTATTTTTCATAACTGTAAGGCATTCACTTTACACACTCCTCCACTATTCCCTGTAACGAACCCTTACCTCCTTTCCTTGTTTCCACCCTGACACTTGGTGATAAGTGTTGCAGTAGTAATATCAGTCAATAAGTTTTGCTGAGCACTTAGCATTTGCTGAAAACCTGACCTCTTCTCACAGAATCCTCACAAGAACCCAATGACGTTGCTACTGTCAGAGGAAACAGTTTTCCTCAACTCTTGATGTGATCTTTCATATGCAGAAGACCCGTACAAATACCGTTCTCAGCCTCTCTCCACTGCCTCCTGCTAGCCCCAGGGAGGAGCAACCATCTGAGAGCAGAGTGGTGGGTGAACAAATGGGACGACATGGGCCACCGCCCTGCCTCTTCCTGAGAGAGCATGTGCTGTGCTCTGCCCTGCAGGGCAAGGCCTTTTCTAGTGTAGGGCTGCTGGGCAGAAATGCCTGGCTGTGAGGCCCATTTGCCCATAAAGAGATACCATATTACTTAATACCTGCTTTAACAATAATAAAGGTGACATGTTGACCTCCACCTTTGCCCTATTTTTGGTTGGCCCACAAGCTGGTTGGACAGGGAGGGGGTGTTATTTACCATCCCCGCCCCACATACACACCTCCCTGCCCAACTCAGATGAAGCAGCTGAGCCTTAGAGATGTGAAGTAGCTTGTCCAAGTTCACATAGCTACTAAATGACTGAGTCTGAGCTTGAACTGGGTCTGATTCAAATCCCATATACTTAACCACTATGCTATATTGCTTCTCCTATGTTTTCTTTGCCTTCCAGGCCTTGTGTCATGCTAGCACCATATCTTCCCAGTAAAACAAAGACAAGGAAACACTATCAACTCAGCAGGGACTTTTGATCTATACCCCTGGATCAGTCCCCGGTGGTGCCAGGTCCTCTTGGAAAAGACCCAGGTGCCCTTCTTGAAAAGATTTCAGAGGGCCTCATTTCCACATTTATAAACATTACAATCTGACATCTTTTTCTAACTCACAATGACAGTATTAGGATTAAAAGACACCTCCAAAACAACATGAAAGGAAAAACATGACAAGCATCTGGTGAACTTGTTAGGTTAGCACAATAGCTACTGGGGCAGCTAGCTCATCTGGCATATGTACTATTCAACATATGTTCAGTGGCTGGCACTTCATAAATGTTAGATCATATCCAAAGTGGTAAGGGTCCTGCTTTTTTTGAATGCTGATTATTCTATGAATGCTTCTTCAGTTTGTCTGTTGCTACATATGCAGTTAAATGTGTCAGTGAAAGAGGCACTACTGAAGAGCGCAATTTCAAAAAGCTTTACCCAATCCATCTTGAGGAGTGACTTTAAACACAAGTTGAAAGGCTAATCAGAGGACCACCCCTCTCCTTCCACTCAGATGGCCCACCACACTCTACACATTTTTCTTCTTTTCTTAAAACTCCCACAGCAGAGATCTGGAAGTGACTAAAATAGCAAGGAATCCTAGCCCAGCCAAGGTTCTGTTCGGTTTCCATGTCAGCACGCATGGCTTTCCATGTGGGAGCTCCCCCCCACCCTGAAATCTGTGTCAGAGAAACTATGGCCAGAGCCAAGTTTCAAATGAGCACAGTAAAGTCCTGTCCAAGTCTGGGTTCCATGCTTCCACGTCATCTGAAGCCTCTCCCCACCTATTCTGACCACTTCCCCCTCTTCACTTACAGTCATCTCTCCCCCCCCCCAATTCTCCTACAACTAATATTGTTCTGGTATCTATTTCCAAAGGACTCTTTGAAAATAAAACTGCATTTGAACTGATGAAATGTTCCTGAAAGATATGTTATTCCATATATGAGTCATAAAAATCTCTCTTCTAAATGTGGTCAAGGCAATAAAAGATGAAGGAACTTGATAACAGATATGTCTGAGAGGAGATGCTCTCCTTTTTGAAAGATCGTTACTTTAAAAAAAAACTTTTGATGCTGGTAAAATAAAGAACTAAACTGCTATTTGTTAACATTCAGAATGTCTGTGACAGTCTCGCTTGAGTACAGACCTCAAGGAAGAGAGTGGCAAAAGTAGGCAGGGCAGGGGAATAGACTTTGAATTACATGTTAGGGTAAAACAATTTGATGTTAAAGTCAGCCACATATTGGCTTGAATTTCAGTGTCTCCTCTAACTATAAGTGCTGTCTTTGGCAAACTAACTTCTCTGAGTCCCAATTCCCTCAACTACACAATGATTATTGATTGTTATCTTGAAGGGTTGTTATAAAATGTAGTATGTGGGCCTCACTAACACATAACAGGTGTTAATTTTCCCCTCCTGCCCAAAAGAGCTTCCCCCACCTCCCATATCTATGAAGACAAGCAGAGCAGGGGAGGAAAAGCTGAGGTACCATTTATCCATATGCAATGTACAAGATGCCCTCAAGCTGGAAAGCTGAATGCATTACCCTTTATTCACAACTCAAATCTTTACCCATATGATCTCACTGTGTGATATCAGCTCCAGCTCCTTCCAAATTCCACCTCAGCTCCTTCCTCTCTCTCCCTGACAAGCATATCAAAACTATACAGTCTTTTCCTCTTTGTCGTTTCTACACCATCCTTACATCTCGAAGTATCTTGCCAACACATGTATCTTCTTCTCACTGACTTAAACACCCTCTTCTAATTCTACAGCTTCAAATGATACCATTTCTGCTAATTTGATTCATAGCATACATGTTAGATAATGTCCCTATTTCTTACTATTTTAATAAAATACATTTCCCCCTTATCAGTAAGATCCAGCACTAGGTACTCAATAAAAGGATTAAAAATATGGCGCATTGTAAATGATGACTTTGAGAAGCCATAAGACTGACTGACCTAGCATATATCAAATGGTAATTGACTACTATTAATTAAAAGGAATTTGGATGAGTTGTGATACATGCTTATCGGTGACAGAACACTGAGCTTCCAAGGAGTTACTCCACGGAGGAGGGGGTCTCAGGAAGTTTCAGGTTTCCAAAATGAAGATCAACAGAGAAGCAGCTCCTTACAACTTTCTGCACCTCCGCCCTCCATCCTAAAGGTATAAGATGAGCCCCTTCCCATCTTATAGCCTCCTCTACCACAAGGGGTATCTGTTAACTATGTTCTATCGTCTTTTCTGCTTCTCTTCTCCTGTGTTTATATGCATTGTTAATTAAGCTGGCACATTAATCTTAGATGCAACAGATGAATCTGTGGACTAATTAGACTGTCCAGGCACCAGTCACCTCTGTCCTGGGCCTGAAACATGTCTTTCCCCCTGGCATCTCTGCAAGTGCAGCATTCTGAGTTTTCAAGGATCTCAAGGACATTTGGTCAATGGTTTCCTTCATGGTGTCATGATAGATGGAATCCTGGGCTGTCCACTTAGATCATCTTATAATAACAGAGCAGGCTCCTTTATGAGGTAATTGTTCAGATGATCAAGTAAAGAACTCAGGCAAGAGTAAATATCAAACCTGTCATTCTATTTGGGAAGCTAATTTGGAAATTGCAGGTTTAGTAAAAGATAAAAATGGGGTCCAATTACTTCAGCTCCTCCCTTTGTGAGGAAGATAGAGCATTAAATGAAGTTAATCTCTACATCAGGAACATTCAGTGAGAAGGCAATTGGAAATTAATGCAGAAAAATTACTAATAGGAACAGGGCAAAGAGCACTAGATCAGGAGCCACTCATTAGCCATAAAATCATGAATGTTCACTTCTGCAACTCAGTTTCCCTAACTTTATAATGTGGGACATGGAATTAAAGATCTCTAAGGGCACTTCTATCTCTAAAAATCTCTTATTTTGTGATGCATGGCGAACAATTGAGTGGTTACACTACGCAGAAAAATTAAGAAAGCCTATAAGTGAATAATATTACTTTTATTTTTTCTTGACCTTTTGACATTCCTTCATTGCCTTAGAATCATTTTCAGGCAGACTTAGAATTATAAAGGAATGTTAATATCATAGAAGCCCTTCCTCCTCATCTTTTTCAACTGATTAATATCTTTCACATCTCAAATGGACATTGTCCCCAAACCTTTTTTTTAAACTACTTTTTATTTATTTAATTTTTAAAAGATTTTATTTATTTATTTTAGGCAGAGGGGAAGAGAGGAAGAAAGAGAGGGAGAGAAACATCAGTGTGTGGTTGCCTCTCATGTACCCTCTCCTGGATACCTGGCCCGGAACCCAGGCATGTGCTCTGACTGGGAATCAAACTGGCAATCCTTTGGTTCACAGGCCGGCGCTCAATCCACTGAGCCACACCAGCCAGAGCCCAAAACTTTTAATTTCAGTTATTTGACAAATGCATATATGCTTAAACTTCAGAAATATGTTTAAAAATCAAAAAGCCTTTTGTTCATATTTTTAGTTCTTCCTTTCTCTGATGTGCCAAGCATCAGAAAATGCCAATGATATTACTATTCTTACTCTTATTAACCAGACTTGAGTTTATTATCTTGTTAATCAGAGGAAGAGAATTGAGAAATCAAAATTATTTCAGGGGGAAGTAGTAATATTTGGGGGGGAAATTTAAGTAAGGGAGGGCACGTAGAGAAAGAGATGGAAGAAATAAGAAGTAATAAAAAGGGGAGATGAATGTTAAGAAGGAAAAGCTAACTCAGAGGCCATCTACTCTAAAAAAGCCAGATATTCCCAAGCAAAGTATCAACCACCTCCTTGGGGCTCCCCAGTATCTTTGACTTCATTTTGCTGACTTAGTACATAACATATACTGTATACTAGTTGCCTACATATCTTTCTTCTGCTCTCATGAATACCTTGAGGTCAAGAATCATGTCACATTCATCTTTGTAAAACCAATGCATATTTATATTTTATAAATAAACATTGAATTGAAACAAAAATTCCAAGTGATAGGTGATTTCAGATTCCAGATGCCACAGAGTAGGGCCTGCCCCTATACTTATTCTATATTTTGCCTTGTTCATTCACAGACTGGGAACTTTCTTAAAGTTTACATTTTCTGGTACTGCTCACATAAATTAATTTCTATGGGTCTTATCTCAAGGCTCTGCAAACCCTCCCCCTTATTCAGATTGCCAGTCAACAGGATTCATTGAGCCTCTCTTGGTTGAAGATATAAGGGTGTCAAAGGAGAGAGAGCAGATGTGTCCCCTCTTTAGGAAACTCACAATTTAGGGGGGTTGAGAATCAAATTCAAGACATATGAAATAGACATATTAACATTACAAATGTTAAAACTGCTTATTGTTTTTCTCTCCTTTCTTCATTCTCCATTCTACATGAAATTTTATTCTCCTTTGCTACTTTTCAAAAACTCCTTGAATCATCAATTCCCCAATCTCTACTTTGCTACTTTTTCATCCTCTACACTTTCAAACACCTCCAATATTGACACTATTTTGAAAAGATCATGTGTCACAGACCTGAACCACATTCCATAATGATTTTTCAATGGGCAGGGATGAGTTTCTATCACAACAATAAAACTCGACCTTGGGGGTTTCAAAGAGTACCCATTTTGGTACTGCCACGGAGTGGTCCTCATTTGGGTATTACAATAGAGTGAACCTCATTTTAGTATTATTTAGAAGTTAGAATATAGTATTGCTTGGCATTTAATATTTAGCTTTATTTGATATTGACTATTCAGTAATACTAAATAGACTTGTTTAGGAAGTGAAGAGGTTAATACGTAATGTAAAAACTCTAATTTCCTAAGAACCCTATGAGATTTCAAAAAAAGCACTTTTGTAAACTTCCTTTGTTCTTTTCCAAAGCCGGAGATAAGAATATTTGCTTGAAGTCTTTGAACTCTGAGCTCACCTTCATTCAATAATCTCTATGTTCCCATTAATTATATTATCATATTACCAAACCCTATTCACTTTTTCTCTTTCATTTTTTTTAACAGGGGCAAAAACATCTCTCTTAAGACCTTCACTCAGCCCCGGCAAAAAGTCCACAGGGTTTGAGAATAAGGAAAAGCCCATCCTCCTACCAGCACAGCTGTGTGGAGACACTTACGTTGAAGTCATACAATACACCAAAGTTCGCTGCAGATGCCTCTTCAGCTCTGGGAACTGTTTTTCTAGGTAAACTGCCATATGGCAAACCCCAGAGGTACTATAGGGAAAGGCAAAGAAAGCAGTTAACAATGGGAAACAAAGTCTGAACCACACATGTGATCACAAATTGTTTTGTTTAAAAGTACTTCTGAAGCCTTTTCATGAGAACTGTGGATCTCCATGTGGGGTCCCATTTTCTGGGAATCTACTATTAAATTCAGAATTAGGAACAAAAGGAGTGCTAAGGACCCTGCATTTTGAGTTCAGTGGGCCACCGGCAGCTGGGCCAACCACATTGCCCAGGAGGCTACTCACCAACACCTTCAAACTGGTCTTATTTAGGAAAGGTCTGGAAAGGACAGAGTGGCTTTGGGGGACTTCAGAGTTCTAGAAAATCATACTACCCACATATTCATACAGGATTGGGGTAGAAAAAGAATGTCTCCTTCATGTCAAGGAAAAGAGCTCTCAAAAGAGTCACTCATAGAGTTTGTGGGTGATGACAAGGAGACTGACTGCACCCTGAACATGATACCTGCCTCACCACTAATTCAGGTTTACTGCCCTGATCTTGTGCTAACAGATTAGAAGAGAAGTTACTAGGGGCAGAGCCAGCCAGTAAGAGGGCAAGAATACTATCCTATGAGGAGCCTTGGTGAGAACTGGGAAAAGCACCCCTCTATTCCCAGAGTACACACATGGCTTGCCAAGCAGATGCTGCTTCTTTTATGAGATGAAAACTTCCCTTCCCTAGGGCTGGGGGTAGAGAATGAATGTGGATGGAAATCTGGGTGCAAAGCCTGACTGGGCAAGGGCTAGAAATCAGCCCCTAATCCCTCCTTCCACATAAGCTGCTCTGCTTTAATGGCAGCCCGGCAGCCCCTCTGCCTTCCTGGGACTGAATAGAACAGAGGCTGAGTTCTACCTACTCTGTCTCACCCCAAAGCTGGGGGCCACAGATGACCAAAAGCATTCGTATTCGCCCAAGGACAGGGGAACTGCGGGCAGAAAGGCATATGCACCACAGGAACACTGAGTGGGGCGGCTGGGTGGAGGGATCTGAAAAATGGAGTCTTGTTAGTAGGACATGGCCAGCCTTGGCCTCTGTGGTCTGTCAAGTTAGCACAAAGGGTGCCCATCCTCTTCTGTTCTTCTGCTGGAGTTGGTAATTCCTGACCAAAAAGCAGGATGCTCCTCAGCATCTAATCCAATTGAACACATATTAGGTTCCTCCACTACCTGCTATTAGGAATTCTGCAATTTCATATCGTTGGAACGAATTAGCCATAACCCTTCATCTCCTCCACAGGGAGGCAGCATGGGACGGGGAAACAGTAAACGCTGCTGATAAACCTCCATGGACACATACCCTGAGTCTGACACTAAGGAGTGTCATAGTAGCCAGTGTTGAAGTTTCAAGTTTCCTTAGAGAGATGAGCCAAAATGAAGCTGGGGTTAATTTGAAATAGATAAAACACACACATTTTGCTGTATCACCTGAAAGTTTTTGCTTTGGAGGTGAACTATACAGGACTTCTGATCTGTGTCCACTGTCTTCTACGAGCCAGATAGCTGTAGAGCCCCCAGAGTTATCTCAGGATTTATACAACTAGTGGACTAGGGTGCAAAATCCAAAATAAAATTCACTCTGAGATGCTAGCTAAATCTAATAAGCGTTATGGACTCAATTTTCACATTTTTTTTTAAATGGGGGAACAAAAACTCTTTTAGAATCTACCTCATAAATTTGTTGTGAGGCCTATTAAGTCAAAGAAATGGAAGTGTTTCACACTAATAACAAGCAGAAAACCCATTACGAACATAAGGTGCCATCAGTGTTCTTAACGCTGATGAGAGGCTGGATACAGAGGTGGGCCCTGCTTGGACCACGGACATATGAACTTACAACACCAACTTTGGCTGTCTTCAGTGTTGTACAGATCAGACTGGCTTTGAAATACCAGTACCTAAAAAGACCCTTTTCAGGTTAAATAAAGCCTAACTCAATTTTTGTGGGGTAAGCATCCAAAGAACTCTGAGTCATTTTTTTTTCTCATTTTTTTTGGTGCACTGTTCCCGGAGGTACTGCAATACTGGGTCAATGTGTGGAGTGAATGGAGCAAGCCCCTACTCCATCTCCCAGCTCCAAAAATCCATTTAATATAATGTTCTCGGATAGAGGACATATCAGATATTAAACTGATAAGAACAGATACATTTGATCTTAGCCAAAAGGCCAAGAAGTGATGAGTCATTTAACTTTACATGGATGAGGGTCCCAACCTCATTCTTGCTTCTTGGCTTTAGCTGATTCTCCCCAGGTCAGACACCCCATTGTATGTGTGTGTGTGTGTCTATGTTATCTTACTTTATATCTGGAAAGAAATTGCTCACTTTGTATTTTTTTACTAGAGGAAAGCTAGATGCTTTTAGTTGCATTAAGATGCATTCTTTCAAAGCAAACTTGACAAAACAATTACAACTCACACGATGTCAAAGGCTTCCTCTTGGGCAACAGACATTTGGGAATAGGGACCACTTTGGGAATCTGACAGGAACCATGAACCTTTCCACATAATAATGTGTACATAAATAGAGACATGCCATTTTACATTTTGTATGATTTCAGGAGGTTCACAAAACTTTGGGAGCAAGGATTAGGACTTTTGGCCCATGGGCACCATTTTGAAGTTTAGTTTTGCCACAAATACTGCAACTCTAAGGGTGGCCATAACCAGTCAGAAATTGTATTCTTAAAGAACAAAGAGCTTTGCTAAGAGAATGATCACATAAGAAACTTGTTGCAGCATGTTTTATAAACTGGAAGTCAGAGTCTTACCTCTGGCAACATGATGAGGCTAAATGTCAGGACGAAGAGAACCATATTTACTCCGTACATCCACCTCATGAAGAGGAAGTATGAAGCCACCGATGAGCCAAACTGACCTGTTCAAAAGAAAATTAGGAAGTTGAGGACTTCTACTCATGATGCCAGCACAGGTAAATGAAATCCTCGAATCCTCCCATAACCACAACAAAATTCCAACTGACCTACAGAAAACCACCATTCAAATCCACCTGAAATTTAGCTGAATGAAAGTCCTACAACTACGGATTTATAGAATAAGCCACATCAATACTGGTAGGAGGGCTGGAGATGCACAGTGAGCTGGAACCACACCTGTGTGTGGTGGACAAAAATCAGGAGGGATTTCTTGGCTGCAGAGGTTCCCCCCTGAGGATAGAGGAAACACAGCCCCGTACCAAGGTTTCTAGCCCACAGTTCTAGTGCCAGGAAGGAAAATCCCCATAAATTCTGGCTGTAAAAATCAGCAGGGATTGTGGCTGAGAGAGACAGAGGATTCCTAGCATCCCAGGCAGTTCTACTTAAACAGCCCACATGGACTTACTCAGACTCACTCCCTCTGAGTTCCAGAGCTGAAGCAGAAGCTTGAAAGGAACCAGAGACATATAGGGAGAAACATAATTATCTGGCATCAGAGCGAGAGCTGGGGGTGCGGTAACTTGCTGGCAGATGCCATTATTCCTTTTCTGAGACTCCACCCCAAAACGCTGGCAGGTGGGTATCTCAGTCTCCATCAACCTGGCTCACACTGTTCAACTTGCCCTGGTGATTCCCTGAGACCCCACCCCACCCAACTTGTGGGTGCACCCAAGCTGTTTCTAGTGGCTTCCCCATACTAATGGCTTGTTTTGGCTCATGCTTCACAATTTCCTAAAATTTCTCAAATGAGAAGAATCTGGCCTTATCATTCCCTATACTTCTCATTAAGTGGCCCCAGACCTGACACTAGCAGCAGCTGGCCTTGGTTTGCACATTGGCCTCACGTGATTACCTCCAAGCCCAGCACAAGTAGAAGCCATCAGCACATCACTTTGTAGCTCATGCCCAGTGATCCTGGGCAGAACACAGGTGGCAGCTGACCTTGGTCTGTACCTCCTAGGAGGCCTCAGAGCCAGTGTACCCAGTGGACAGCTTCAGATCATATCAAAGCACCACCAATCACCTCCATAAGTGAAACGCTCAAGGAGCAGACTCAGTGAGCACCAGAGCCCTGCTGAGGTAAGTCCTGTTCTGTGGTGTAAGCCCTTGCATGGGCTGATCCTCCACAGTGGTTGGAGGTCAATGGTCAGTGGCCATAGCCAGTCCTCACGGGTGATCTGCCTGGGTAAATCTCTACCATTGATGTGCTAACAACAATCAAGGCTCAACTATAAGAGGAGAGTGTACACAGCCCACACTGTAGGTGCACTTTGAGTATCCAGCTTGGGTGATAGGTGAGGCTGTGCCACTGGACGCTACAGGATTCCTACTTCATTGGGCCACTCTATCCAGACAGGAAGACAGAACAAAACTCCAGAAGAAGAAACAAAATGGAGACAAATAATCAACTAGATGCACAGTTCAAAACACTTGTTATAAGGATGCTAAATGAACTTAAGAGAAGATTACATGTACTTAGAACTTCAGTAGTATAATAAAGGACGTGAAAACAATAAAAAGTGAGCAGTCAGAAATAAAGGATATACTAACTGAAATAAAGAATAATTTACAGAGAATCAAGAGTACAGTAGATGAAGCCAAGAATCAAAACAGCAATTTGGAATACATGAAAGCAAAATACACCCAATCAGAACAGCAAATAGGATCCAAAAAAATGAGTATAGTATAAGAACCCTCTGGGACAATTTTAAGCATACCAACATTTGCATCATGGGGTGCCAGAAGGAGAGAGAGAGAGAGCAAGATATGGAAAACCTATTTGAAAAATAATGACAAAAAAGTCCCATAACTTGGTGAAGGAAATACGCATACAAGTCCAGGAAATGCAGAGAATCCCAAACCAGATGAACCCAAAGAGGCCCACACCAAGAAACATCATAATTAAAGTGAAAAAGGTTAAAGACAAAGAGAGAATCTTAAAAGCCATAAAAGAAAGACATTTAGTTATCTACAAGGGAGCTCCCTTAAGACTGTCACCTGATTGCTTAACAGAAACATTGCAAGCCAAAAGGGAATGGCAAGAAATTTTCAAGGTGATGAAAAGCAAGGATCTACAACCAAGATTACTCTACCCAGCAAAGCTGTCATTTAGAATCAAGGACAAATAAAGGGCTTCCCAAACAAGAAAAAGTTAAAGGAGTTTATCACCACCAAACCAGTATCACAAGAAATGTTAAAGCTTTTTTTTTTGAAGAAGAAGAGGAAGAAGAATAAAGATAAAAAATAGGAACAATTAAATGGCAATAAATACATATCTATCAAAAACCAAATCTGAAAGTCAAAATAAGTGAATGGGCAGAGTGGAAGCTGAGTCGTGAATATGGAGAACATTTTGGTGGTTGCCAGGTGTGGGTGTGCAGGGGTTAAGGGGATGGGTGAAAGAGGTGAAGGGATTGAGAAGTGGATTGTCATGGAATGGTCATGAGGGTGTGGGGTGTGCAGCATGGGGAGTGTGCTCCACAGTGTCCTCCTGGCCGTGTGTGGTGTTGGGTGGGTGCAGGGTTTGTCAGGATGATCACTTAGTAAGTTGTATAACATCTGGTCACTGGGGTGCACACCTAAAGCTAGTATGGTATTGTGTTTTTTAAGAAAAAAATAAAAACTAAATAGTTGAAAGGACAAAACAAAACAAAAGCTACGTCTTGATGCCTTCCAAAATAAATTTGCTCCTCGTAACACGTTTGCTCCTTCCACGTTACAGTCTCTGGCATTCTTTTCCTATCTAGGAAGAGAAAATATTAATCAGGATGGAAGTGCTCAGCTGTAGCTGTGTAACAGGATTATGACCTACAATTTAGAGTCCACCCAAGGAAAAACTGCTCTCTGCTTGGCAGCTAAGATTGCCATCCGAAGAGCCCACTTTATTCCTCGAGTTAAGACAGTTAAGTGAACAAATATATGTACAGTGGTTGTGACTGCCTGGCCAGTAGCTAACTATCACGATACATAATTATACACATTTGCTGCATTTCTTCCTCTTTTTTCACAGGCAAACACTACCTTCTCAAAAAGTTAACCACATCCCTTGTAAATGGTTTTCCTACAGGCCATCTTGTGCTGTGTCCCACATTACCAGCATTTACGAGTACAGTGTAGAAGCTGAAGTTCATTTGCCCACTTCACACATTTTTACTAAGTATACTCTGTCAGGGATTATCTTAGATGCGAAGCACAATGTCACACACAGGGTTACTGTCTTAATAAAACTTACATTTTAGTGAGGTGCAAAACAACAAATATGTAGAAATTTACATGTTAAAATTAAAGAAATATATTTATCATTATATATATTATATATCACATATTCTAGTACACATCATATACTATATGTGTATGATATATAATATATATAATGTATATTATATATGATGATGAATAATACATATGAATGGATCATATATGTGTCATATATAATATATGCAATATGACATAATTATATTACTATAAAATTTTGTGTATATAATATGTAATATATAAAGACATATATATAGTTACAGCCAGATGGGTTCTACAAAGAGGAGGATAAGGTACTGAGAGGGGTTGCTTTAGACAGGTTGGTCAGAAAGGTAAATCAGAGAAGGTAACATCTGAGCAGAGATCTGACATTGGAGGAAGAGGTAGAAATGCCCCCGGCTGAGGAAGGGCAGCTCAGGTGGAGGAAAAATGAGAACAAATATCACGAGAAAGTCAAGAACTCATGATAACTAAGGAGCAAACCTAAGGCCTGGGATAGGAGCACTACAAACAAGAAGCCAAACCACATTGTGTAGGACCTCCTAAGGAAAGGAAAAAAATGAGGATTTTATTTTAAATGTGATGAGAAATCATTGACAGGTGTTAAGCAATGGTGGACAGAGGGCAGTTTTGATCTTTAAGAAATCACTTCAACTCTGGGGAATTAATTGGGAGAGGACAGGCAAAAATGTTTTGTGAACTTACACCTGCCCCAAACAGTAAAAAGTGAAATGATCTGTTCAATGTTTTTTGAATGAGAAAAAAAAAAAGCATTCTCTTAAATCAGAAAATGTCAAAGGAAGAATAAAACAGGAATTTGAAGTCTCAGGCTACGATTTCATAGATTTACAAAAGCCAAAGCTCCTTTGATTCCCACTAAAATTTCAGCATCAAGTTGCTAGTTTTCCCAGTCTTCTCAATTCTCACTTTCAATTCTCAGTTGCTCAAGGAGAACAATGAACAGCTTCGGCCAACTGCTGCAGTAACCCCTTTGCCTTGTCTCATTCAGCTAAACACCTCTGGTGACCAGTGGTTTCCTCAGGCCCACTGTCTTCAAAACATTACAGGAGAGGGAAGGTCCCTGTGGAGCAAATTGCAGCCTCTGCTTGCTAAGATGAGGCCAAGCTCATGTGAGAGTCATACCTCTATTTCTGGAACTCAGTCTGTTCTTTAGGTGCCATCTTACTTATTCTCTTAACTCAGAGACAGTTTTTATATAAACTTAAAAGGAAGTCAATGTCTAAGTATATATTTCAAAAGAAATCAAGTAGTTTGAAGTCTGAATATGTGGATTCATTTCACTTTGTAGGACGGTGCAGAGTTCTACAAGATTTCTAAAAGTGTGTGGTTTTAAAACACACTCCACCCTCCCCATGTTCTGTAACCAGATGCACTGGACCATGTGCAGAAAGGTAAAGCAGATCTGCCTCTTTCAGGACATCTGATCATTCACCTGGCTCCCAGTGATTTCATATCATTTCATGGCTGTTATCTATGTTCTCTGGTAACGACTACCTGAGGTCTGCCTCAGCCAGGTTCACTCGTCATGTTTTATTGAAAGCAGTGGACTTCCAGCTTATTGACTGTCACAGTTACTCATTAGCTAGAGAAGAACATTGTCTCTAGGCATCTAGGGTAAGCTTTTCCTTGGAATCACACTTGAGACCCTCTGTTGTAGAGTTCCAAGGCCAGGATACAGGTCGATCCCTTCCTTCCTTCCTTCCTTCCTTCCTTCCTTCCTTCCTTCCTTCCTTCCTTCCTTCCTTCCTTCTTTCCTTCCCTCCTATTCTTCTTCCCTCTTTCCTTCCTTCCTTTTATATTTTTGCTCTTCTAATTTGCACCACAGCCCACTCTCTCTCAGCCCCTAATGCACAACCCCTGGCAAATGGGTTTTCTAAGTTGCATATAGAGTGTAAATACACATAAACGTAAAAAAAGAGAGAGAGAAAGAGAGAGCAAGTTAAAATGTCTCAGAAAGTATCCCTGCCCCCTATGTAATCCATATATATTATAGATTAAATATGCTTTGGACTCCAAAGATTTCAAAGTTTAGTTTGGAATATTGCAAGTGGCTTCACAACAATTTTATTTGGAATTAGAGAAGTCACATCTATCGGTTTTCTTTACCGAATCCTACGTGTAAAGAAAATGAATTGCAGGGAAAAAGATTTCATTAAAACCAGAGTGATTGTAGGAAAGACCAGGACATAGGTCAAAAAGACAGAGGAATCCAGAAAACAATGTTCCTTCCACATGATACCTATCCCTGGCAAAGGCACAAGAGCAATAACAAAACAAAGAGCTTCAAAGAGAGAAAACAAATCAACTGGTTGATGTTAAGTCTCCATAGGACCCTTCCCTGTCTCAACATAAAAATGAAAAAGAAAATCTTCCCTTTCATGTCAATGTATCCTAGCCATTCTCCCTACTAGAGGTCATTGAGTAAAACTGGCATTCACTAAAAACAGAAATCTTAATATAGTATGGCTTAAAGAACATAACTAAAAAGAAGAGTCATTTCCATGTACTTAGTCTCTCAGCTAAAATTTATCTATTCTTGTAAAGAACACGAGTTAGCAATAATAATAATAACAATAGCTAACATACAAGGCGGGGCAAAGTAGGTTTGGAGTTGTGAGTATGTAAAACACAGAGTTTATTCTTGTATTATTATTTATTGATTATTGCATTACTTGCTATATGAACAACTGTAAACCTCCTTTTGCCCCACCCTGTATATTGATAATCAATTATGTATACTAAGAACTTTATCAGCATCAACTCATTTTACTGCCTCTGGAACCTGATAAGGTGAAGTACCACTAGTCCCACTGTATGGATGAAGGGTTAAAAACTTAAACACAGACATTATTGAACCAAGATTTCATTAATAATAATAATAGCTACCATTTAACGAATCTTTGTTTCAAATACCTATTGGATCTCTGCATATTAATTGATTTGACCATCATCAAACCCCTGCAAGAAAGAATTATTATACTCCCATTTTACAGAGACTTAAGGTCATAGGTTATTTACTCAGTTAGTAAGTGATGGAGCCAGGGTTATATAGGTAGTTACATACGTAGTAAATGATGGAGCCATGTGGTCTTGACCTACATGTGTTTGATGCCAAATCTAGTATCTCTCTTAACCACAGTGCTATATTTCTCCTCAGATAGAATCATAGTTCAACTTATTTAAAAACTATGCTATATTGAATAAATATGCAATGAATATGTGTGTCTGAAAGGATATAGATAATATCCATCAATCAGCTAAGGCCAAAGTTACACATTTGGATGGTACCTGTAAATGACCAATCCTTTTTTTCTCTACTCTAACTAATAAATGCTGTTTCTATAGTGTTTTATTAAGACAGTAAAACAAGGTCTTTGGTATGTATTAACGTGAGGCCTTAAGCTTATGCAGTATTCTTGTTCCAGAAGTTTCTTGTGTTTCTTTTAAATTAAGGTTAAAATTTTACCTCTCCCTCTGGTTATTTATTATTAAGGCAAAGTAATTTGTAGTCTGTCATCATGTATAATTTCCTCTTGCACAGATGGATAACAAGGCAAGCAGATAAGTGTGAACATTTCTAAATGAGAAAAGACCAATTAAATCACCTGCTGTATGAGTACCCTGGAACCCTAGGCTGGGGGCCTGGTGTGAGGCTGCAACTCCTCACTCCCAAGATATCCCTCCCAAATTTTTATCCATCACATGTGGGAGAAGGAGCAGCCCATTCTGCGTCTCTGCCCCTCCTACCAGTCTAGATGGATGTGGTTTGTTTAATTCCATAGTTGTCAGACTTCCATTCAACTTGATTTCTGACAGTTCTGTATGATGGTTGTTTTATAATTTAGGTGCAATTTTGATGTGGTTGTGTGAAGAGGTGAACCATGTCTGCCAACGGTGCCATCATGACCCCATATATTTCTAAAACTAATGGTGACTTACAAATTATAGAATGTCGAGTTGAAAATGGCCTTGTGTAGTAACCAGTTAAATTCTGAATTTTGTGGAGACTCTAAATGGGGAAACAGAGGGCCAGAGATATAAAAGGATTGCCCAATTTACAGAGTCAATGGGGGTAAAAAGACTTTAACCTTTAGAAAACCAATTCCATGTCCCACTTCTTCCATTCTGTTCATCTTCAAAAATCATCCCAGACACATGCTTTTGCTATCTTTGGTAGGCTATTTTTGATGAGATAGTTAGCCCAACCCAATGCTAGTATACTCCTAGAAAGGCTTTGGACCTTTCAACCAATATAATAGCCTCAAAGCATATGGTCTACTTATGACTATCATTAAAATCATAGTACTTTAAGAATCTTATAAAATGTGAAATGTATAAGTAAATAAGCAACTCACTTAAAAATAGGTCCATGATAATATTTATTATGGAAAATAATGCCCCAAATAGTATTGTCATTTAAAACAAAAATTTGCAACTACTCATCTTGCTACTGACCTGGTAGAATCCTCCCTAGGACCTGATGCAAAAAAAAAAGTATAATATCTTCCTCTAAGTAAAAATGAGCATGCCACATTGGGAAAAGCACAAGCTTTGGGCCTGGACTTCAACTTGTATCTCAGTTCCTCTACTAACAAATTCTGGGACAGCTATTTAACCCCAACTCTAAAATAGAAAGATTAACATGTACATTGCAAGCACATTAAAGATTAAATAAAATAATGTTTCTAAAGTCTTTGTAGTAATTGTGATAGAATAGAAAATAAGGGTCAGTCCTCCACAGTGAGGCAAAGCACCATCAAAGGTGAAGAAAATAGGAGACCCTAATCAAATAATAAGTTACATATCAAAGGGAAAATAATCCACATTTGCTTGAATTGTCCAGTTTGACTGTTCTAAATTTTCTGGGGGAAGAGGGAAGAAGGAAAGGTAACTGAAAGTATTATTGAGTAGCATTCAGTTTGATTTTTCCACTTGGACACTCATGATAGATGGTGGTCATAGGTGTAACTTATATTTTAGTGCAATTTCTGGCAATAAAAATAATTTCATCTGTTTCTATCCCACTCAAGGTAGGCTACTTAAACACAAATGAGCATGACATTATTATTTAGATAGGTTGGAGCCTGCTCTAGTATACTTTAAACATAAGTAATTTGCAAATGTATATTTTTAACTATCATTAATTATAAACTTATTGAGATACATCTCATAATTAATCAAAAGTCAACCCTATCATTTTCAGAAATGAGTAGACTGTGGCCCAGAGAGATTCAGCAACTGACTCAGTCAGAGTCAACAGCTAATCTATGGCAAAGCAAGAACAAAACTGTATCGGTATCTTAATGCTCCAAATGGCCTTCTGTTCCTCAGTGCTTCTCAAGATAACATATTTCAGCTGCACAGTTAAAACTTAAGGATTCCATGATGTCTGAAAATTTTTTTCTTGATGTGTCTAAATTCCTTCTGTTTCTCACAATGATAGATATTTGTAGGATTTGTCTATATTTAATTTGACTCAACAAATACTTATTAAAGCCAAATATGTTCGAGCTCTGGTGATGCAGGAGTGAACAAAACAGAATCTCTGCTTTCCTGTCTTTTAGAAGAAATGAACACAAATAGAATAAAATAAAATATTTAAAATTCAATTAGAATACAGTATTTTAGTTATAAGGGTGAAGAAGGAAAACGAAGCAAGAAAGGGAATGCACAGAGATATGTTGGAGGAAGTGCAATTAATGAGCTGATACATTTTAGTTAATTGCTACTTGATAATGAGAGACAGAGGGCTGAGGAATACTGGCCCCTAAAGCATGAACAATCATGTCAGTGAGATATCCCCCAGCTGTGCCACCTCCCCACGGAGGCTCCACTTTAATTATGCAACACGCATTCAACCAGCAGGAAAGCCAAGGCATGGAAGAAAATCAGATTCTAGTCAAAACCTTTAGAAACCAGAACATAGCAAGATTGTGCTCGAAACCGTTTTTTAAAAAATGTTATCCCTTTCTTTATATTCTTTGTTTTTAAAAATGATCTACTATTATATTTACAAAAACTTTAAAATTCTTGTTTGCCTTTTTCTAAGCCACTGTTTTAAATGGTTTTTAATTGAGTATATAGTCTTGCCTTCCCTGTACACTGTGAAAATTGTATAAAATGAAAATATGATATGATAAATAGCAAGTTTCTAGATGATTATTGTTTATTCGACTTCAGAGGTTTGAAAATAAAACTTTTAGATTTATTCATTTTTTAGACATTCATTTTGATTACTAACATGAGAGTATATATATTTTCAATGTCATATTCATTGCCAAAATATAAGTTCTGCCTTCCCAACATGACTCAGTGTCATTGTGCACAATACTGACTTCCCCGTGTAGGAGAAACAAGATCAGAATGAGAATATTTTGGTCTAATATAGGAAGGAAGAGTGGTGATTGTTAAGTACTAGCAACTCTTCACAGTGAGCAAAAAAGATATAAAAAATAGAGTGCTTGTTTTCTTGTTTTTAAACTCTCTCACTAAAAAAGGCATCTGATAAGCTTATGAGAAATTTATCTAGGACCACCTTCCCATCTAATGAGACCTGTGGATCACTTACTTTCAATAGCCTTGATTTTATTCTCCCATGGGACACAAGCAGCTTTGAAGATCTCAAAGTCACGGAGAAATTTTGCCCATTTCTAAAAAGGAAACCAAGAATATCAGTAAAACTCAACCTCTGTTTTTTCAAGAAGTTTATCCCCCATCCCAAGATATCACAAGACTTTGAGCTTGGGAAGGTCCCTCTGGCATCACATGTTGCTGTGTGTAAAAGGGAAAACAGTATTTGGCCTCCTGTTCTCCACTCTCCCCCAGACCAATTTACTTCAAAAATTTTTATGGATCCTTATTTTATAAAAACTATAGTTAAAAAGATCTGTTTATTCTGTGCATCATAATAGAGCAGGGACTGAATTTGCACCTAATAAGTGATCAACAAATGTTATTGATTAATCAAATAAATATCGCACGAAGAAATTAATGAAATATGAATAAGACATATTTCCTGTCTTGAAGGGCTTCCAGGTCTACTCAAATATACTGTACATAAACAGGAAATTTCAATCCAGGGTGGGAGGTGCTAAGACATGGGACACTTTTCATTTTGATAATAGAGAAGTCAGCTAAGTGGAAAGGCATATGGTATCATAGAAAAGAGGGGAAGAAAAAGAATCATAAATTTGTTTTTATAAAAGAACTTCTATTTTATGCCACAATGTTGGATCATGCATGGTCAAGAGGACAGAAGAATGGGAATGAGGCAGATAACTTGGCAAGTGTGTACATTATGCTGGGATAACATGTGGGCTGCATGGGCACATAAAGCCAAAACACAGTGTGAGACAGTCTGAGGTTCAAAAGATTACCTAAACTAGAAACATCCTGAATATCCATCCAGAGTAGAGTGGATAAATAAATTATCTCCATACAAGGAATACAGCACATCAATAAAAACATACTGTAAGTCCCACAACATGAATA